>PVJS01001743.1:0-67330 GCA_004027185.1 Glis glis
TTTTTTTTTTTTTTTTTTTTTTTTTGAAACAGGGTCTTCCTAAATTGTTGAGAGTCTCACTAAATTGCTGAGGCTGGCTTTGAACCTGTAATCCTCCTGTCTCAGTCTTAGCCAGTCATAGAAAGTGAAGGGTCATATGTTTGCACTCATATGTAGAAGCTAGAAAGAAACTGGGAAACAAAGAGAATTTCGAATAAATGAGGGGAGACACTAGTAGAATGGAGGAGGTGGGGCTGGAGAGGGAGGTGGGGTGGAGGAAGGGGAGATCTGATGATGGAAACAATTCCAATAATTCTTTGTTCATGAACGAAGCTATCTGTATCAATGTAAATATTATCTGGGGGGGAGGCGGGAGGGACCTGGAGGGAAACACACAAGTGCCCTGCTCATATATGTTTCTATCACTCTGAACCTCACTATAATGTATAATTACAATGTGCCAAAAATAAAAGTTAGGTATGTCCTTCACATTTCTCCCTATTCCAAATTTAGCTTTTTAAGGATCTTTCTTCTTTAATGTGACTTGTAAAATTAACCTGTCACATTCCATTTTTAAAACTCCCTTTGTGATTTTTATTAGAATTTTATTTTTTCTTACATTTAGGATAAATTTGTAGCTTTAAAATCTTGTAAAAGTCAAGCAGTTGGATCTTACTCCTTAAATCTTACTTATGACAATCAATCCCTATTTTAAATTAAGTGTTTAATCCCTATACATTTAATGTGACTATTGATATGGTTGTGTTTAAGTCTACTATCTTGGTCATCTGTTCATGATTTTCTCTTAATCTTTTCATGCCTTCTTTTGAGTGAATAGAATATTTGAAATAAAACCTACAGTACATTATTATCTTGGCACTATAAGATATGATCACAATATATTATTCAGGAAAATGGGAAGTCCAGATCGTAAGGAAGAAAAGAAAGCAACAGAAAGGTATGAAGGATACTCATTGAATTTTATTACATAATCACTTACGTTTAAATCTGTTTAGATGACTATTGACTAAGGCAAAAATAACAATGTACTTAGAATTTTACCACATAGTTTCCACCTCCTGCCATTCTACCAGGCAGGATATAGAGGTGGTTCTTTTACCCTAGAAAAGACTTTAATTTTTATTGTATGTGTTTTTTGTTTGCTTGTTTGTTTTGTTTGTTTGTTTGTTTGTTTGTTTGTTTGTTTTGTGGTGCTGGGGATTGAACCCAGGGTCAGGCATTCTACCTCTGAGCTATACCCAGCCCTTTTTTAATTTTTAAAAAAAATTTTTTTTTGGCGGTACCAGGGATTGAACCCAGGGGCATTCTACCTCCAGGCTACACCCCATCCCTATTTTTTATTCTTTATTTTGAAACAGGGTCTCACTAAGTTGCGGAGGCCTCACTAATTAGCTGAGGTTGGCCGCGAACCCAGATCCTCCAGTCTCAGCCTCCCAAGTACTGGGATTACAAGCATGCACCATCACGCCTGGCTTTTTTGTTTCTTTTTTTTTTTCATTTTGAAACAGGGTCTTGCTATGTTGCTTAGAGTCTTATTAAGTTGCTGAGGCTGGTCTCAAACCTGTGATCCTCCTGTCTCAGCCTCCCAAATATTAGGATTACACGCATGCCACCATGCCTGGCTATTTTGGTATTTTTAAATCTTCAAACTTCTAGATTACAAAAACTGTGATTTTTTTAGCTTATATAGATTTTCTATTTGTTAGGGAGTTTCAATTTTTTATATCCTAACCAAAAGTAGAAGGCTATCATTTATTTTAATAACTATTAAATTATTATTTAATCTGTAATTTATTTCAAGTATGTATTTTAGTTTACTGATATAGAGGGAATTTGATGTCTCTGACACCAATTTCTAATTTTGTTACACTATATATACTACTGCTTGATTTTTAGAAGTGTTACTTTAGTTGATATTGCTGGGAAATGATATATAGGTCTTGAGTTGCTGCCTATCATTTTTTTTCCACAAAGATATAGTCTGCCTGAAAATGAAGCCAACACAGAACAGAGAAATGAAGAAAGAGAAAGAGCTAACTCTATTAGTCCATAAATCAAGGTGATCCTAATATCTTACTTGGACTTTCCCTTTGTGTGAGTTTATTTCCCATTTTTGTCTCAAGTCAGTTTTCATTGGAATTTTTTATCATGGACAAACTTATTAATATAGGAAACATGAGTTCACTTTTAGACATATTGAGTTTGCATTGTGATGAAATACAACACAGCTCAGCAAGAAGATGAAAACACGAGAGGATATCAAGAAAGAGTTTAGGGCCATAATGACCCGAGGCTTGTCAGTCAGGACGAAGTGTTAAATTAGTGTTGCAATACACTATGTCTTCGGAAA
Organism: Glis glis; assembly: GCA_004027185.1. NCBI lineage: Eukaryota > Metazoa > Chordata > Mammalia > Rodentia > Gliridae > Glis > Glis glis. The sequence goes on from PVJS01001743.1 coordinate 2,351, forward strand.
TCACAAGGCTCCCTTGTGCTATTTTTGAGAGTTAGAAATTATGCAGTATCTTGTCTGCTTTTATTACTCAGGAACTTTTGTTCCAAGCACAATCTTACTTACAATGTCTTTCTTGGCCACCATTCATAATCAAGGACATTGATACATTGTTTTCAGCTAGGTATCACCAGAGACAAGAGATAGTGCTCTGGGTTTGCTGACTGATCTCATTAACTTTCCTGGCTATTGCCAGTATTTACCAAACAATGTTTGCTTGCCATAGTTACCAGGGAATCCGTGCACATCCATTTTAGGTTGCAGTGTGCTGTACCAGAGCATGCAGGTGCCAAAAACCGCCTCGGTGCTTGCAACCTGCAGCATTTCCTAAAATGCCACATCATGCAATGCCATTTTTAGTTTTTACTAAATTTCTTCTAAAGAAAACTGAAAAATAAAGGCTATCTGCCAGAACTTTTTTTCTCCATTAAGAATGCAAACAGAATGAACCCATGAGCAAGTTACTTCCTTTGTAGTGGGTTTTCTGCACACCATCTCTTTTCCATCCACTTGGCTGCTACACTTTCTCTTATGCTGTTTATAGTTAACCTTTTTTTTTAAGCGGTACTGGGGATTGAACCCAGGGGCATTCTACCTCAGAGCTCCACCCCCAGCCCTATATTTTATTCTTTATTTTGAAACAGGGTCTCACTAAATTACGGAGGGCCTCACTAAGTAGCTGAGGCTGGCCTACCCAAATCCTCTGGTCTCAGCCTCCCAAGTACTGTGATTACAAGCGTGTTGTTTACAGTTAACATAAGAAAGTATGCAAACCGAAGAGAGGGTCCTTTCAGTAACCCTCTAGTGTAGATGATATTTCCCCTATTTTGCCAATGATGAACTATGAAAGAGATTATTTTCCCCTGGGATATATAGGTAATTGTTTCAGAGCTCAGACTTCCAGTGACAGCACTTTACTTGTAGATGGTTACACAGTATTTTGACTCTGACACTGCTGTTTGAATACAGCTGAATTAGTCATAGTAGGCCAACTGCTGTAACAATAATCCCAAATCTCAATGGATTAACAGAATAGAAATGTATTTCTTCATTACATAAATTTCAAGGCTAGCAACCTTCTATGTTATTATCCAGGAACCTAAGCTCCTTCCAATGTGTGCCTCTACCAGAATCTATGTCATCAAAGTTCTCTCCTTTTATTTGAAATGGGGATAAAAAGGGAGTATAGAATTATGTGTTGAAAGTTTATAGACCAGTATGGAAGTGGTACACATCATTTTTGCCCATTTTTCTCTAGCCAGAACTCAATCATTGAATTCATCAGCATTCTCACAGCTATAATCTAAAGACGTGAACTTAGAGGAAGATTTTTTTAGCTCAGGGTTTTCCTTGGAGATATTGGGTTCAGTCCAGGTGAGGTGGGGGGATTGTGGATCTCAGGACATGGTGGCAGCTGTAAGCAGGAGAGGGAGAGTACGTGGGCTATGCTCCTCACATCAAGGAGGCTGGAAGCAAGAGAGAGAGAGAGAGCACGGGGAGGAACCATACATAATCCCCAAGGCCACACCCCCAGGGACCCACCTTCTCCAGCCACACCCTACCAGCCTAAGCCACCACCCACCACAGATTTATCTGGGTGGTGCTGGGGTTACAACCCTCATGACTCAATTACATCAGCTCCAAACACCAATTTATGAGCTCCTCAAGGAGCCATTCTATATCTAACTATAACAATCATGTGGCCATATAACTTCAGGGGAGATTGAAAAATATAGCCTAGTCATGTGCCTAGCAGAAAAAGAAAGGAGTTGTTTGAAACACCTATATTTGCTACTGTGCATTGATTGATCTACCTTGGTGCAAAAGAACCCCCACTCCATAGTCTCTAATCCCAGTGCTCAAGCCCACAAGTAATCCCACCCCCTGTAGTGTGAGCAGTATCAGTGACTTTCCTTTAACCCACAGAATAGAGCAAAAGTGAAAGGATGCCACTCCCATGATTACATCACATTATATAAAGCTACATACTGCTAGCCGACTTACTCCAAAGACTCTTTTCATTGGCTTAATAAAATAAGCATCTATGTTGAACCTGTCTTTGAGGAAACTCTAGGAGCTATGGGCAGTCTCTATTCTCTAACCAACAAGAAAAATGAGGCCCTCAGCCCTACAACCACAAGAAAGTGAATTTGATCAGCTACCTAGGTGATCCTAGCAGTAGATTCTTTCCCCAATCAAGCCCAATCAAGAATACTGCTCATCAAACACCTTAAATTCAGTTTCATAAAACTGCAGATACACCATTGCCTACTGAAACTATAACAAATGTGTATTCACTTAATTTGTGATAATTTGTTATATAGCAATAGATAACTAAATACAGCTTGGAACACAGAAAACACAAGAACAATAATTTTTAAAATTATTAAAATAACAAAGGTAAAATTCTTATCATGTCATTTAAGACTATTTTACCTTTCTCTAGTATATTTCAATAGATTAATTTTTCTACATCCTCAATAGATTAATTTTTCTACATCCTTAGCATTAAACATACTGGAATATTTGCTACTTCTGAAATGTTTTTATTTATCTTGACTTTGCTCATGGTTGTTTTATCTACTTTAAATGTTTCACTCTTTTTTTTTTCTTTATCTGAAATTACTTTTAATACCTTAAGGTCCTTTTGAGATACTGTATACTTCATGGAGATTTTCTAAGTATGCTGGCTGGAATTAATTTATATTATATTTTTTTGTGTTTCTATAACATCTACTTTTTACTGTCATCAAAACTCTTAGTATATTATCATATCATGGATTGTATTGCATTTACTATTTTTATGCTTAATTACTTTAAAAGTAAAATATTTCAATTATAATCATATTTTGAATATAATTTTAAATAGATTTAACAATTTAAAAATTATTAATAGATAAATCAGTGTCTGCCTTAAGGACTAAGATTCATGCTCAATTTTCAGATTTCTGGCCTGTCACTCCCACCCTGGCTTCCCTCCAAAATGATATCTTTATATATGATGAAAGAAAAAAAGTAGTTTAAGTAATCTCCTGACTACACGAGTGGTACATCTTGATTTAGCATCTTCTATATTCTTCCTGATAAGGTCAGTGACATCAGATGGTCTGTGCTTCTCATTGGATTGGTGATAAGTATAATAGATTACTTCTGTCTGTATTTTTTTTTCAATAGGAAGACATGCCAGTGTCTGAAGATAAAACCTCTCCCCATTTTATTTGCTCACGATCCCTCTGATTCCCATTCCCAAGACAGGCAGCTTCTTCCCACAGAGGTGACAGAAGCACGCACGTGGCTCAGGGCTGTTGGGCTTTGGACGCCATCTCCATGTCCTTGCTTCTAGAACTATAGGTGCTTTCTAAAGGTGCTGCTTAGCTGAAGGCTGGAGTATTTTTAGGGTCTTTTACCTCCTCTGTGTCTTTAAAAAGCGTATTCTAGAAGTTCCTGTGTTCTTAGTTTCCTCCATCCTAGCAGAGTAGTTTTATAACCTCTGACAATTGCACTAAGTTGAAGTTTCTTAAAATCAAGTGAGAAAACAGGAGCATTAGTACCTGACCTCATATTTCTTCTGCTCTATCACTTTGTTTTCTCAAAATTCCTTTTCTTGAAAGATTTTCTCTTTCCTCTGTTTTTTTTTTTTTCTGAATCAGGTACCAGGTCTCATGGTATAGGCCAAAGGGCACAATTTTACCTTTATTATTTTAATAATTTAAAAATTATTATTGTGAGTGCTTTTTATGTGCCTATATTTAAAAAATAAAACCTCCTGAACCTAGTCCTGAGGTTCGTGACAGTTAGATAAATTTTGAAGATTCAAATGTTTCCTTAAAAAAAACTGAGTTTATTGTCTTACACCAAAACTCTATTTTGGAGAATGAGTCTACCTCCAAAGAAGTAACTAGTATGATATTTGTCGTTTCTCCATAAATAACTATGAAACTTGACAACATCCATGAAGCAATTCTTCTCAAGTGTTAGACTTCGGGCAGTACAGGAGTGTGTTCCTAAGAGAAAGGAAACAAATGTGGTAAAACCTACAATATGCTTCAGATCTCAGCCTACAGGCATGTTCTAAACCAGGGAGAGATGACCCAACTAGAGAACATCCTTGATTGGAATTGGAGATTGGAATTCTGGGAAATTGAGGAAGCTAGATTTCATGGAGCAGATTCCTTTAGAGAATAGATCTGTATGAAAATGCACTACAGAACTGTTCATGAAGATTCTCTTGAGTCAGTTGCTTTATGTCTGTAAAGTAAAACCCTATGAAGATTGGAAACAATTATTGCAAAAACTCAAAGTTGCAGCCCTCAGCAACTTAGTGAGACCCTGTTTCAAAATAAAAAAATAAATAAAATAGGGTTGGGAGGCTAGCTCAGAGATATATTGTCCCTGAGCTCCATCCCCAGCACCACAAAACAAAACAAAACAAAACCTCACAAAGGGCAAGGATATGTTCAATTTCAACCAGTCAAAATGAGGAGACCTTATTGAACACTGTGGTCATTTATTAGAGACAACAGGAACATCATCCCTTAGTCACAAGGCTGAAGTAGTACTAGATTAAAGGTTATTCTAGAATCATCTTTAAAAAGTTTAAAAATGATTTATGAAAGAATAAAGCTTTTTTATAAGTAACTTAACTGCTTGCCAAAACAAAAGTTAACATTCTTCAAATAAAAATTTAAACACACAACATAATATTGCAATGTTGGCATCTAAGCAGAAATTACTAGACATACAAAAAGTTAGAGATTGTGAGCAATTACAGAGAAATAGTCAATGGAAAGAGGCCCCCAAGGCACAAAGGTGATGGAATTATTAGAAACATTTGCAAACATCTGATATATATGCTCAAAGATTTACAAATAAGCAAAAACATAAGCAAAGTGCAAAGAGAAATGGAAGGGGGGGAAGAGCCAAACATAATGTTGCTTAGACACTGAAGAAAAGATCAATGAACTGAAGACAAAGCAGTTGAAACTAAGTTGGAATACAAAGATAAATAGATTGAAAGCCATCTGGAACATTAGTAATCTGTGGGACAAAATAGACGACTAAAATACATGTAATTAGAGCTCCAAGTCTGTGTGGACTGAAATGGCTGGAAATATTTAAAGAAATAATGGCTAAATTTTTTTCCAAAAAAATTTTTTTTTTGCGGTTCCAGGGATTGAACCCAGGGGCATTCTACCTCCGAGCTACACCCCTGGCCTTATTTTTTATACTTTATTTTGAAACCGGGTCTCACCAAGTTGCAGAGGGCCTCACTAAGCAGCTGAGGCTGGCCGCAAACCCGGATCCTTTTAGCCTTCCCCTCTGCCTCCCAAGTACTGGGATTACAAGTGTGTGCCACCACGCCCGGCATTTTTTTCCAAATTTGATGAGATCTAAAGCCTTAAAGATTCAATAACATCAGCATTGCAGTAGGATAAACATTCAAAAGTCCACACCAGACATCAAAATTAATTAGGAAGCATCAAAGTTAAATTTCTAAAAAAAATGATAAAAAAGAAAATTTAAATGAAGCTAGGGGAAAAGAGGCATTATCCACAAAAGAACAAAAATGGACATCCTGGTGCTTACAATAGTCTGTGTCCTTACACTGACTTTAGAAAGAGGAGCCAGAGTAAACCTACCCCATATACACCTCATTCCAGGCCCTGTGCCTGGTCTGTATTTTAAATAGGGTGACATGGAATTGAGGGGGATTTAAATCTGACTTGTTACATTTCCTGTAGGCAGAATTGGTGTGAAGTGGGCTGAGGCTGTAGTTTAATTGTTTGAAATATGGCAGCTGGGTCAGGATTGTGCAAAAAGGAAAGGAAAGAAAGAGAGAAAGAGAGAGAGAGAGAACAAAAGAACAATGATATGCATTATCACAGAAATTATTCAGAAATAATGGAAACTAGAGAAAAACGAAGTGATATCTAAGTGTCTAGTGCACCAGTCAGCCTCCTATTACTGTGACAAAATACAAGATAAATAACTTATGAGGAGGAAAGGTTTATTTTGGCTCACAGTTTCAGAAGTTTCAGTCCATGTCCACTTGGCCCTATTGCCTTTGGATTTACATAAAAGAATAAGGAGCCTTGCCAGATGTGGTGGTGCATGCTTGTAATTCCAGTACTTGGGAGGCTGAACCAAGAGGATTGCAGGTTTGAGGCTAGTACAGGCTACCTAATGAGACCCTGTTTCAACATTAATATTATTGTGGGAGAGGAGGAGGGAGTGGGATGGGGCCCGGAGGGAAACACAACAAATGCTGTGTATATGTATGAACCTCACTGTGGTGTATAATTACAATGCACCCATAAAAAATATAACAGGGCCAGGTGTGTAGTTTAGTGGTAGAATACTGTTGGGTTCAATCCCCAGTACCAAGAAAAAAAAAGTACCCCAAGTAAGGTGGCTTTAAACAATAGAAATTTGTTCTCTCACATTTCTAGAGTTTAGGAACCTGAATCAAGCTGTCATTAGGGCATGTTCTCTCAGAAATGTGTATAGGAGAATCCCCGTTGCCTTTCCCAACGTTCTCGCAGAAGCCAGTGATCTATGTGGATCTTGGCTTGTGGCTATATCACTCCAATCTGTGCTTCTGTTTTCACAGAGCACTCTCTCTAGTGTGGTGTCTATGTTCAGATTTCCCTCCTTTTATAAACCTGCCAAGATCCTATATATCCAAGTAAAGTTATATTTAGAAGTACCAGGAGCTAGTACCTCAAAATATATTTTGGGGGGACATAACTCAATTTATAACAACAATCACTGAGAAATACACCCAGGGGGTAATAAAGGCTAAATTTTCAGGAGAAAAGCTGTTTCCAGAATCTTATCCTACCTCAAATAAAGGAATTCCTCCTAGTCCATTGCCTTTTAGCCTTCCCGTCTTACCTTAGAGGAAAAAAAAAAAGAATTCATATTTGACAGGTGTTAGAATGTTAAGAGAATAAAGACTCTGCAGCCAGGGAAAGGAGTACAGGATAGACTGAAAAAAAAAAGACATATCACTGGAGAAGCTTTGTGAAGGTCATAGTCCTGAGATACAGGCTAACAAAAAGACTGAGATTTAATCAGAGGATTACAGAACACTCTCCCTCCCACACACCTTACCCCTACACCACTGGGGCCCCAGTGTAATAACAGTGGATTACAGCTGAAAGAGCTGCAAGATACATACTTGCTTTGAAGAGGAGTACTTAAGGAAGCCAAAGTCCAAAAGGGAGACAAAACAAGGGCACTAAAGGAATGTGAATCTTCTGACACTTATGGATGAGCAAACACTAAACACAGTCCAACTACCAGTCAGATTAATGCAAATCCTCACACCAAAAGTCTGTTAACCTCAGTTTCTACTAGTCAATAAAATATATCCAGCTTTCAGAGCATGCCAAAAAACAAGCAAAGACACCGACCGAAGAGACAAATTATCCTCAGAGTCATCCTCAGATATGATACAGATGTTGAAGTTATCACATAAGAACTTTAAATAGGTTTAAACATTAATAAACATTAGTATGTTGAAGGCTGTAAGAGAAAAGTAGGTATTATGCCAGAAAAACTGGGCAATGTAAGCAGAAAGATGAAAACACCAAGAGTTGAAAAAGAAAATTCTAGAAATCAAAAACACTGAAACAGAAATGAAGAATGCCTTTGATGGCTCATCAGTAAACTTGAATTGCTCAGGAATCAGTAAGCTTCAAGAAAGGCAAGTAGACACTTTCCGAACTGAAATTCAAAGGGACAAACTAGAGGGGGGGGGGAAGGAAGGAAGGAAGGAAGGAAGGAAGGAAGGAAAGTCTTTGGAATTCCAGAAGAAGAGAGAATGAAAAATAAAACATATATATATAAAGAGTAATGGCTGAAAACTTTCCAAAATTAATTACAAGTACATCAAACCACAATCACTTCATATAACACCAAGCAGGAAAAACAAAAACAAACTTACAAAAACATATCCATATACACTCCAAAGGATATCATATTCAAACTTCAAAAAACTAAAGATATAGAGAATATTGTGAAAAAAAATCCAGAGCAAATAAACCTCTTTTATCTACAGAAGAACAAAGATAAGAGTTACAGCAGACTTGTCACCATGAATCATGCGAGCAAAAAGAGAGTGGAATGACATTTTTCATGTTGAAAGAAAAATTCTATATCTAGAAAATATATGTTTCAAATTTCAGGGAGAAATAAAGATTTTTCTTAAACAAAAATTGAGAGATATGCTGTCAGTAGGTAATATTAAAAGAAATTATTCAGGCAAAGAGAGAATGATTTGAAATTTGGACCTACATAAAACTGGTACCAGAACTTTTGAGTGAACTATTAATTCTAGGTCTGAGGCAGGGAAAATACAAAATGAACCTGGAGCATCTTTTAGTGTTACAAAATAAGGAAGTGTTGAAAAAGCCCAAGAAAGTGCCATGTGAAAAACACAGGAGCCAAAACCAAAGAGCTTTCAATAGGCAAAGGTGGAGTTATTTGAGCAACAAAGTATATATGTAATATTGGATTATTACCAAAAGCGTAGAATAAGTATGATAAGTCTCTACTGATATGTATAAAAGATGAAACCAATAAAAAAGGAGAAGAGATGATACAATTTTCCTTATAGAAAAATCCCATGCAATCTATGTAGATACTTCTTTTAGGATCTAGAGTTTAATTTTACTTCTCTTGAGTTTAGAAAATTCTTCTTAGAGATTTGCTTCCAAGTAAGAAATATGGAAAGAAGAAAAAAATGTAGTAACTTTACTGTATCTTGTACCTTGTAAACATCAACTTAATCAAATGATCAAAGTTCATATCATCAGTAGTAAGTCATGATGTTATTATTTACCCCTGATATAAGGTGATGAGATGATATCTTCTGTGGTATTCTTCACCCAAGTCCATAACCCCCATAATGATCATAAAAAGCCATATGACAAACCCATATTTACAGACATTCTACAAAATGCATGAACATTACTCTGTTAAATAGTCAAGGTCATGAGAAACAACAAGTTGTGAGACATTTTCAGACACCAGAAGAGATGAAGGAGAAATGATCAATAAATACAAAAAAAGTCCTGAATTGCATTCTAGAAAATATGAATAAAATGTGGAGTTCAGTTAATAATCATGTACCAATGTTAGTTTTTAAATTTTTAACAAATTTACAATGGTTAACATAAAATGTTAACATCAGGGGGAAGCATGCAAAGGGTGTATGAAAACATGCTATTTTTACATTATATAAATACATATTCCCCAAATAAAAAGTTACAAAAATAAAATTTGAAAACAATATGCAAAACTCAAATAAAGAATTCTGGGGTGATTGCATTAATATCTGACAAATTGAACTGTGTGAAAAAATATTCACTCAGATAAAACGATATATTTCATAAAGATAAGGTAAATGCATCAAGAAGATGAAGCAATCTAATTGTATTCTTTTCCAATAACAGAGTTTCAAACTACACAAAACAAAAATGAGTAGAAGTAATACAAATGACGCAAAAAAAATGCCAGCAGAAGTTAGTTCATTTTCTCACATCAGTTCACAGTGATAATAGGTGATTTCAACATTCCTATTCTAATAGCTAATAAGAATTTAAAAATGAAGATATAGAGTAGTTCAACAACACTAAAAACCAACTTGACCTAATCAATGATGAATAGGTCATAATACCAAGGAAAATAAAATTATAATACAGGAGAATATAAAATATGTTAGGTAAGTAAATTGAACAACTTAGATAAAATGAACAAATTCTAGTTCAAAAGATTGGCAATAGGAAGTGTCGGTGAGGATATGGAATAAGGGGAATTTGTTATATTGCTGATGAGAATGTAAAATGGCAGAGCCACTTTGAAAAACACTGTAGTAGGACCTTGTGAAGTGACGCATTCCTCTCCTGGGTACTGAGAATGTTGGTAGCTAATGCTCAGTCCCTCTACTGGGATTGTCTGGAGACCAAAGAGACCTGCCTTGTTCAACATCTTCACTCCACATTCCTGGAAGGAGGCTTCATCAAATGACTGTTCCAAGTGGAGATATGAATGCCTAGCCCTTCTGCTCTAACTTGGTACATCTCTGAGGGGTCAACCAAGTCCAAAGCTCTCTGTAGGATTCACTGCAGCCTTTGGTATGACTACACTGTTATTCAATCCCTTCTACCCAGTCCTGATTTCTTTGCTCCCTTATAGGCATTGTTCCCAAGAACATTCCTCAGTTAGCTTTCTTCTGTAAATTTTCATCTCAAAAGGAAAAAATTAATAAAATCTCCATTAAAGAAAAAACAACCAACCAACAAACAAAACACACACATACACACACACACACACACACACACACACACACACATCCCTCTATGTCAGACTATGTTGTGGGGAACTTGAATTATGAACACTGCCCAAATCTGGTAATTCCCATTTCTCTTGCTTGTTGGAGATCTCCTGTAAGAAAATAGTATGTCCAAAGTCTGTATAGTTTTCCTACATGCAGTTTTAATTCCTAGAAGCAATTGTCTAGGATGGTGTCTAGGTCAGCACTCTCACTGCTATAATAAAAAATAACTGACCACACAACTTAGAGGAAGGTAGATTTATTCACACACAATTTTTTGGAAGTTTCAGTCCATGTGAGGTCAGGTCTGTGGAGCTCAGGGCATGGTGGTGGGAAGCAGAAAGAGGGAGAAAGCAAGGGCTCTGCTCTCACATCATGGGGCTAGAATCAAGGGAGGGAGAAAGGGGAGGAGGAACCATTTATAATCCCCAATGCCACACCCTCAGAGATCGACCTCCTCCAGCCACACCCCACCTGCCTAGTTTACCACCCAGTAAATTCATTACAATAGATTTATCCTTTGATGAGATTACAACCCTCATGACTTAATTATATCAACTCTGAACATTAATACATGAGCTCTTCAGGAGACAGTCTATATCTAACCATAACAGATGGTTGAGATCTACCGTTTTCAAACTGCTTATATTTTTGCCATCTTGGTAGATGTGTAATAGCATCTCATTAAGGTTTTAAGGTACATTTCCTGGATAACTGATGTTGGTGACTATCTTTTTATGTTTATTTGAATTTTATTTTCTTCTTGAAGTTTCTGTTCTAACATTTTTCCCACTTTCCTATGTAGCTTAATTGTTTTCTTATCAAATTGAAGTCCTTTATGTACTTTGGATATGAGTCCTTTGTTAAATATATTCATTTGTTGTATTTTCTCCCATGGTGAGTAATCTTCTCATTCTCCTCCTGGTGTATTTTGCTGAGTAAATGTTCTTAAGTTGTTCAGCCAGGAATGGTGGCATGCACCTGTAGTACCAGCTATATGGAATGCTGAGGCAGGAGGACCACTTGAGCCCAGGTGTTCCCAGCCAGCCTGAGCAACATAGTGAGACCTCACCTCAAAAATTTTTTTTCTCAATTTTAATAAACTTGAAATTGATACAACTACTTGGGAAAATTGGCAAAATATCTGTTAAAATTAAGAATATATACTGCACTATATATATTACATATAATTAAGTATAATTCTAGGGATATTCTCAACTGACATGCATCCAAATGTCCATAAAAGGCATGTAGTAGAATATTCTTAAGTGGACTATTGAATAGTCACCCCCTCAAAAAAAATCCTATCAGCAGTTATCCATAAAAGTAAATTATAGGCTCACAATGTAATATTACACATCAATGAGAAAGAACAATCTAAAATTACATCCATAAATGTGAATGATCTCACAAACAAGCCATGGAGCGGCAGAAGCCATACATAAGGGCATATGGACCATTGCACTTAAGTATAGAACAAAAGCAGGGAATATTTTCCTATGCTGTTAGATGTGAGGATGGTGGTTATCTTTGGGCTTTGGGAGGAGCCTAATGACTAGAAGGAAGCTCAAGGAGACTTCTGGAATCTGCAATGGTTTGTTTTCCAATATGGATGCTAGGTGTTCGTTTTGTTATAATCATTTAACACAGTTATGACAAATAAACTAAATGGCACATAGGCATATTATACTATGATAACATATTTCAAAACTGTGCTTTCAGACACAGGATTGTATTTGAGCCTCATAACCACCTCTTGAGACTGGCGATTCTGGGGCCATCATCATTTTAGAGATGAAGAATATGAAGTTTGAAAAATTTGGTTTAGTTCAATTTAACTAATAGTTTTTTAGGCACCTAATATATGCCAAGAGAAGAGGACATCCTGAGTTGTATGATCTAAGTGACCCTTATAGTTTAAAAAATAAAATAATTCACTCTCATAACAAATGGATTAAAAGAACCATAGAATTCTGGAGACAGAGGGACCCCAGACACCACCACCACTCTCATTTTCTAGATGAGGATGGAGCCAAGAACACGGGCAAATATATATATATATACTTTTATTAGTGCATTGTAATTATACATCATAGTGAGGTTCAAAGTGATACAAACATAACATACACACAGTGCTTGGTGTATTTCCTTCTGCACTCCACCCAAGCATGGGCTTTTTAGTTGCCCTGATTCAGGTTGGATTTCTGGTTTGCACTTAATCCTGAGAGACTGTAGACAAGTTACTTAGACTCTCTGTGCCTTCATTCCATCATCTGAAATGCTGTGTTAAAAATATCTACCTCAAAGTGTGGATGGCTCGAGAGCACGCCCCAGCATACCAGGCAGCGACTAGCAGTTATCATGAAAGTTAATACCCCTTCCTTTCAGGTGATTTGAGGTGAGTGACTCTACATCCAGCACCCTTTCTACCATGCTTTTCTGTTCCTCTAATTATGTACACAGACAAGATGTGAAGTGTTAGGTACAATGCGGGTGTGAGGGACATGCTGCACGGCCCTGTCCAGCTTCCAGGGAATCTGACCATGGCCCTTGTGTGTTCTGTGACCTGTGGGTGGTGATCCTCTGGCCCAGCAGGGAGGCAGAAGCTAGCCCTGGTGTTGACGGCATGACTGTGAGGGTACAGATGAGTAATCCTTTCTGGGAGAAAAGCAGATACAGCAGCCTCGGAAGCACACGATCGGGGAGGCTGAAGAGAGCTGTGAGCTTAGATGAGCGAGGACCACCATCCTGGGTATGTGACGCAAAGCCTGGGGAATGTGTCCGAATGCAGTCCAGCGGCCGGCCTTCTGCTCTGCAGCCCGCTGAGCCATGGCAGCTGTCAACCTGACTGATAAGTGACATCCAGACCTTTGCTGACACTGTCCTTCCTTCTTGTCTTTCACCCACTGCTGATCCTGTTTTCCACATACACATGAGAACTGGAGTTTATTGCACGCTTGCCCATGGCCTTTCACCGTGCCGGCTCTCCACTCTGCAAGTCTATTTCTATGGCTATGATTGCTTAGCAGGCTGTTCTTGCCTAACCTGGATTTGTGTTGGGAAGGCTATCAGCAAATGGGCTCTCTTGAGCTCACTGTACCTCATGAAATTGAGGAAAGGGAGTACACAGATCAAGGGAACCATGTGACGTAGCTCTGAGAAGCAGTTTGAGGGCCATCTCTAGGAAGCTCTATCTGATATCTTCAGTCTAGGATTGCCTCGCTCCCCTCTTTATGTCCCCTTAGCACCCTGAGCATACATCTACACTGTAATTAAATCATCTGTTTATGCATTTGTCACCCTCACTTAGGTGTAAAATCCTTGAGTTCAAGGACCACATCTTACTCTCCCTTGTATTTTTTGGTACCTGAACATGGTAAATACAAATCCCTGACTGAATGATTGATTGAATGCAGAATAATTTAGTCAATGCTAACTGAGAGTCAAATGATATTGCAGGAAATATAATTTGATCCTTATTTTACTGAGGAGAACTTTGAGCTTACAGGCGAACAGGACATATTCAAAGTCAGGTAAAGGAAGATTCAGGAGTAGAGTTGTCCAAGTTCTCTGTCCTTCCATGAGATATGTCCTGAAACCACATTACTACAGGAGGAATCCTTTCCCAGAAGTACCTCTGAACATTTCTCGGAAACATTTACAAGTTCCTTTTAATTAGGCTATTGGTAAAGCCAGTGCTTTGGTTCACTTTGGTTGGCTCCTGGTCTTCTCCCCTTAGTGATTCCTCCAATCACAGACATACACCCTCTGCTATTCTCTAAGCATCGAGCACAAGGCTCAAGACATGAAGATAGAAAAAGGGACTTGAAAAGCCAAAATAGGAAAATTAAATATTGGATGTCAGAGAACAATGTTTCCTGGAGTTTTTCTGTCAAATCACATCAGAAGAGTGCTGTGGCAACCTGTGTTCCTCTGCAGCTCCCGGCCTTCCCACACTGCTAGGGCCTGCTCTTCAAAGCTGCTTCTGTCAGACCTCTCCCTGCTGAGTCCTGCAAGAGGAAGTCTAAAAGAGACTTTTGGTATAGAAAGGGAAGATAGGCTTCACTCCCCGTTTTTGTAATTCATTAAAATGATATTGTCTACCATGAGCCGGGCGTGGTGGCGCATGCTTGTAATCCCAGTACTTTGGGAGGCGGAGACAGGAGGATCTGGGTTCGCGGCCAGCCTCAGCTCTCTCTCTCTCTCTCTCTCTCTCTCTCTCCCTGTCTCTCTTTCTCTTTCTACCTAGTGAGGCCCTCCGCAACTTCGTGAGACCCGGTTTCAAAATAAAGTATAAAAAAATAGGGCCGGGGGTGTAGCACGGAGGGTTCAATCCCCGGTACCGCAAAAAAAAAAAAAAAGTAAAATGATATTGTCTACCATGAAAGGTCTGAGGACTTTGCATTCATAACTTCTCACCAGTATTGATTGGCTACTCAAAGGTCAAAGAGTTAGTCATTATAAGTGCATAACCAGGACATTCCAGGAAGTGGACCCTCCCAGAAGAGATAGTGGTGTGCCTCAAGGAAAAATTCTTACTTCTTTACTGAACCACAAGCATGAAATTTACAGTAAGCATAGATGATCCATTTTTTCCAGTTTCTGTTAATCAGTTATTTAGATATCCAGAACTAGAACATGTTTTCCATAACTTGGGAGCTATCTGATCAAGTTCATGGAGCCAAAGGCAAATATTTTTGCTCCTGTGTATTACTTACAATAATTAGCATTTAGGGAGTGAGTACTGTATGCCAGGGACTGTGCTAAGCACTTTCTTGCATTCTCTTCCTTAATCCTCCCCAAATCCTATGAGAAGGCACCAAGAAGTATTCTGGGTGTGGCTTAGGGTGTGGCTGACTTGGTGCCAAAGTCCAACCATTCA
Organism: Glis glis; assembly: GCA_004027185.1. NCBI lineage: Eukaryota > Metazoa > Chordata > Mammalia > Rodentia > Gliridae > Glis > Glis glis. The sequence continues at coordinate 17,608 of PVJS01001743.1, forward strand.
TTCCTCAGCTTCTACAGATCTCTCAGCCAAAGAGAAAATTCCCCAAAGAATAGGCAGCCAAATGGGAAAGAAAGTGCTGATATTATTAATGTCTGGGAAAGCCCACAAATGGAAACTCTTATAAAATAGGATTGAAGAATACAGCTTAGGCCTGAGGCTTAGGAGAGTGAAAGAGAGGAGGATTTGCAGGCAGAGCAGACCCAGCAACTGTTCAACAAGGCCTTTGTTGAACACAGGCCAGAACAAAGCACAGCTTGGTCCTATTTCTAAAGGAACACCAAGAGTCCCAATACACATCTTGAAATCTGCCTTTAAGATGCCACCACAATGCCCAGTGAACTCAGGTTCTGACCAAGTAGATTGACAATCCTGTTCCCTAAGAAGGATCTAGTGTGGTCAGATAGAGCCTTGTCATTTTAGGAGGGAAATAGTTATCCATCACTATGGATCAAGACACACATGAATATGAAAACATACGTGTTCCCTCCTCTTTTTTTTACAGAGGAAGAAACCAAAGCTTAGAGAGGTTAAATACCTTGTCCACACTTGCATGGCAAGAAAATGGTCTTCAAAAGCAGGATCTCTGGCTCAACATCCTTAGTTCTTAACCCAGTGACAGCATGAATCTATCTTTGACACTTGCCTCATGTCCTAATAGCTAGGAACTTCACCCTTTCAAACTTCTCCCCCTTTATTTCTAGGAACCACCAAGGAATACCTCTCGTTTGGACTCATGAACTTGGCTTGCCTTCATCACATCACACCTGTCATTGCTTTGTTTCTCTGCCCCAGCATCTTTGGAAGCGTTACTATTTAGGAACTGGCTAAAAGCCTCTCTTCTGTAGTCTCTGGAGACCTATTTGGCTTCCCTGGGATCCATCTTTACCTTTGCTACCTCCTGGGCACCACAGGCCTCAAGGGAATCAAGGAGTTTCATGTTAGAATCCAGAGTCCTCCTTTAATGAATTCATGCTGGCTTCTGTGGAGAGGTAGGGAGAAATCCCTCTCTTACTACTTCTTTGACATGGGGTTCAAAGAAATGCCAGGTGACTCTGGTAGGTTTAAAGAAATCTGTTCCTGAGCATCTGTTTGCAGAGTCAGATGCTGCCTGGGTGACTGGCCGGGAGACCCTGACACAGGCGGTGTGTTGCTCAGCCAGCTTCTTCATTTTGGTGTCTGAAATCCTGAATCAATTGTCGTTGTAATATATTTCTTGTGCCCAACCCCAAGTTTTTAAGAATTATAAGACATTTCTGAATCCCAAGGGAAGATTAGCCTTAATTCAACCAAGAAGTCTTACTATATATTGAAAATTGTCCCACTAATAATTAGCACAAGCTAACACACCCTCACTATTAATATATAAGGAAGGAGAAAATAAATGTGAAGGGACCACATTGTTATCACCCTACCCTTGTTGCCAGCTCTCCCACACATTCCACCATAGCAGCAATAAAAAGGAAGCCTGGGTGATAGCACTTCTCTTGGATGTTTGTCAAGGATTGAATTTCTGACTTGCTTATTTTTCTCTGGGCTCTAATCACCTGGCCATGTCCTCTGTTCTCACAATCCTGCTTGTTCAAGGTACCTCACTGGAAATAGACCTCCTTACCCCAAACACACAATCACCTCTCTCTCTCAGCACCAAAACTTGTGAATTAGAGATGCTTCCGATCAGTTTTGGCTTCATGGTATGCACTCAAGCCTTCACAACTCTCAAACAGGGAAATTTATGTGATATACAAAAGATGATTGGATATTAAAGATTCTAAGTGTTTGTTGATATAGAAATTAAAAGTAATTTTACAAAACACCAATGATCTACATTTCTAGGATATTTTAAGCAGCATGACTTAGAAAAAGGAAGGTTTGTTTAATAATTCCTTTTAACCCTCTTTTGCTAAGCACCTACATGTAATGTGATAGTGAGCCAAGAGAGCTGGTAAGACACAGAACCTCAAAAGGTACCAATAGGGAAATAGGAAACATGTATACTCAATTCTGTTCAAAACAACTTATTTTAATACTTAGTATATACCAATAACATGAATAACTATAATTGAAGGCAGTATAATATAAAGGTCATAAAGATATATAAGCAAGCTCTTGATTTAGCAATAAGGAAGATATGGGAAAATTTAATTATGTTTTTATAAATAACAAGTGGAGAATGATATTATTTCATAAGGAAAAATGTCAGGACTCAAGTCCTTGCAAGTAGCAAGTTGAATTTGGTGTCGTCTGAGCTGAATGTAAAACTTATTTAGAGAAAAAGTGAGTGATGGGTATAGATACACACTGAGAGGCAGAAATGGAAAGCTTTGTTGCCCATGTCAAAGACTTCAGTTTCCATTAGCGGTGAAGAATCTTTGAAGGGTTCATATTTGGGGATCCATTTGATTAAAAAATGATTCTTAAGAACCTACCAACAGTGTGGAGAACAAACAAGAAAAGAGACAAGGAGGGTAATGTGGAGACAGAGAAGAAAAGAGACGAGGAAGGCAACTGGATTTTCATTGACCACTCTAGAGGCCATGTGGGCATACACAATCCTGGTGGCATAAGCCTTTATAAAGAATAGCATGAGCTGGGCATGATGGTACATGCCTATAATCCAAGTACTTGGGAGGCTGAGACAGGAGGATCAAAGGTCTAAGGCCAGCCTCAGCAACTTAGGGAAACCCTGTTTCAAACTAAAAAATAAAATAGGGCTGGGATGAAGTTCAGAGGTATAATGCCCATAGGTTCAGTCCCTGGTACTGCAAATAAAAATTAAATTAAATTAAATTAAAATTAAATAAATAACATGTATTTCTTGGTTAGTTCTTATAAAATCCATTTTATCTAATTGTGGAAAGTTGGGAAAACACAGAATAAAATAAAATTAGTCCACAATTTTACAATTAGGAATAAAGTAATTTATATTTTTGTCTATTTACCTTCTGTCTTTTCCTATGTAGAACTGTGTGCATGCATATAATTTATATTTTCACAAAGTTAATATTATATTGCACATGGTGGTAATAAATCTTAATATCACATCAGAAGCATTTTCCATACATGTTAACTATGGTGTTAATAGTCTTTTAGAAAAATGATAGAGAATTAAACAGAACATTTTTTTCTTTAGTGACTAAAATAGCTTTTTTTTTGCTTAACAACTCATTGTGAATTTTTTCTGCTTGTGATAAAAATCATTTAGAAGTACTCCAAGTGTTGCATAATGTTGCATCATATAGCTATATCATCATTTATTCATGCCTGACTACAATTATTTATTCATGCTTTCAAGCCAAAACTACATTCAAAGACAATCTATTTCATAATGCTTTCATTACAAATAAAAAAGTAACCAAGCATGAAAAATAAAGGATTAGAAAGACACCAACGAAATGAACTTGAGAAAAGTAGTAGGAAGGATTCAATGAAGATAACACCAAGCCAGGTGTGATGGCACACGCCTGCAATCTCAGTACTTGGGAGGCTAAGACAGCAGGATCATAGGTTGGAGGCCAGCCTCAACAATTTAGCAAGACCCTCAGCAACTTAGCAAGATCCTATCTCAAAATAAAAAATGAGAAGGGCTAGGGGTGTAGCTCAGAGGTAGAATCCCTTGGGTTTAATTTCCAGTACCAACATCTTTTTAAAAATTAAAAGGATAACACCAAATAACAATGGATTAGCACAAAAACAATAGACTTAATAAGTGAGCAGAGTTAGAGCCGGGCCCTTCTCTACTAGTTCTTGGTGTTCTACCCAACACTAGTTTTATAAAGTCAGCAGGCTAGGCTTCCAGAGAATTAGAAAATAAGATTTGGCCGGGCATGGTGGCGCACATTTGTAATCCCAGTACTTTGGGAGGCAGAGACTGGAGGATCCAGGTTCGCGGCCAGCCTCAGCTCTCTCTCTCTCTCTCTCTCTCTCTCTCTCTCTCTCTTTGCCTGTCTCTCTCTCTCTACTAAGTGAGGCCCTCCGCAACTTCATGAGACCCGGTTTCAAAATAAAGTATAAAAAATAGGGCCGGGGGTGTGGCGCGGAGGTAGAACGCCCCTGGGTTCAATCCCCGGTACCGCAAAAAAAAAAAAAAAAAAGTGAGCAGAGTTGGCAGCACTGCTCTTTAAAACTAGCAAAACATTTTGATCTTCAGTCTGAACTAAGAGGATTCTTCTTCCAGCTACACTGACAACCGTCCTGAGGAACATGCATAGTCTGGCCCAATTCCTGGCCTCTCTTACCTCACTCATTCTCAATGACTTTGTTTTTAAACAAAAGAATTTATAAATATGCTATTTCATTAATGGAAATTAAATAAGTATAATGAGCTTTCACAAAATTAGGTTGTTATTTTGACTTTAAAATATTTTAGCCTACATTAAAATGCACCTTGGATAAATCCACTCATATATATGAAAGACATATCTCCATATCTCAAGAGTTATAGACCCTTGCACAGGCTTTGAGCTTGGGGAAAGGCGGAAAGCCTCCTTCTTAGAGTGTTCCGATGGGGCACAAAGTAAATAGGACTATTCCCATTTCACAGAAGAGGTAGCTGAAAGAGCACCTTAGTTAAGGCCTCTTTACCCATATCCCGTGTCAATCTCCTGCTTCCATTTTGCTCTATCACAGACTGCCCCTCTGTACTTTAGTTTCATCGCCTGTAACATGAGACACTGAGGGTGCTGAGCAGGACTCCACAGGATTCCAAGAGACAGGAAAAGAGCACTGTTTTCAAGAACAGCAACATTTTTTATGATTTCTTTACCAAGAAGTTCATCTTATTTCAAATCTTATTTTATTTTTTGCAGTACTGGGGATTGAACCCAGAGGTATTCTACCTCCAAGCTACACCCCTAACCCTATTTTTTCATTCTTTATTTTGAAACAGGGTCTCACTAATTGTAGAGGGCTCACTAAGTAGCTGAGGCTGGCCACGGACCTGGATCCTCCTGTCTCAGCCTCCCAAGTACTGGGATTACAAGTGTGCGCCACCATGCCCGGCCAAACCTTATTTTCTAATTCTCTGGAAGCCTAGTCTACTGACTTTATAAAACTAGTGTTGGGTAGAACAGCAAGAACTAGTAGAGAAGGGCACATTTGGACCATGAAGGGGGTCCATTGGTGTGTTGTGACTTTTTACCTCTTACTGACTGCAACTCCGTGGTATTTTTCCACAACTGACTTAAATCTTCCTTATTTGAGATTATCCTTTGAGATCAGGAATTTGCAGGAAAAGCAGTCATGCCTAAATCTTTCCTATGTTTATTTGCAAGAAATGCATTTGTTCTTCATTCATTCATTCATTCAATAAACATTAACAACTTGCTTGATCAGACACTTTGTTAGGATATCTTGCAAGATACAAAAGGAAATAAGGTATTATTTCTGCCTTAGGGGCTTTTTAAATTTATAAGAAAGGAACTCAATACAAAGCACAGAAAAAAAAAGGGATATGGTTATTCAGAGAAAGGATTCATCTGAATGGACTGGGGTACTTCTTTGAGGGAATAATAATGGGGCTGCTCCCTGAAGACAGTAGGATTGTGAGTTGAATGGGCTGAGGAAGGCGTTGCAGTGAAGCAGGCCTCCAGAAAGTTTTGTTCCATTATCCTAGACAGTGATATTACTTTAGATTCATGTAGAAACTTGCAATAGATACAACCTGTGCTTTAGGAATAGGAGCCTGGCGCCAAGGTGAGAGGTAAGAGGCAGGAAGCTTAGGGCAGCAGGCAGTGGCTTCCTCTCCACTGGGCAGAAGTGGGAGGGCTCACAGAGGAGTGACAGGGAACCCAGAGGCCCATTGGGGTAAGTCTGTGTGTATTTAACAATTGCTACCAAAAGCAAGCTTTATTTTGCATTCATGCCATTTTGGAGATGCAAAGCACAGTTTGCTGGCATTAATTCACCTCTGTTTACCTTCCCTACAACAGCTAGCAGGTTCTGTAGAAGTGAAATCTTCCTGGCATGTTAGACTGCTGAAGCGCTCTCTTCCCTCACCCGGTAGTCTGACTCAGTTTGGAAAGTCTCGCTGGCTGCGTGACTGCAATAATGCTTTCCACAAAAGCCTTACATTGGCCATGTGCTTGTGTCTTTGTAATTGTCATCCTTGTTATAAATGAAAAATGTGGCACTCGATCTGGAACACGCCCAACCCTCTGCTTAGCTGTGAGTTCATGCAGGAAAACATCACAACCTAGCCCCACAGAAAGACTGGAAGTTTATTTTGCTCCAAGATTGGAAGCAGACTAATGTTTGAACAATTTAGAACAAAATGGCTATTTTTAACCACGGTATCATTTGAAATTTTTTTTGAGTCATTTACGGGAAAATGGTTGCAGTTTATTTTAGGAGTAATCAGTTTTATCACGAATAGTCTAATGTTTCTGAGTACAAAATAGTTATTTTTGGAGTTTGAGCTATGCTCTTTTGTAAGTTTTATTTCTTGCCAACCTCCAGTACCGTGTAATATTCAATGATTGATTTTACTGTTTCTCTGTGCAATCTAAATGTAGAAATGAGCGTAATAAAGATAAAAAAGGAATATTTTATCTATATATTAATTCACTCCAAAAGACATTTAATGAGTATCTACTATGATCCAGGCACAGGACTAAAGAACAAGTGTGGAGTTGACATGACCCTTGCCCTTCAGGAACTTACTTTTATCTAGGGTTCTAAGGCATATGCACAAATATATCTACTATAATTCACAATTCCATTAAGAGAACTGTGAAATTACAGAGGATATGATATTTTTAATGGATTTAAGAAATTAATAGAGTCAGGTGTGGTGACATGTGCCTGTAATCCCAGTACTTGGGAGGCGGAGATGGGAGGAGCATAGATTTCAGACCAGCCTCAGCAATTTAGCAAGACTCTCAGGAACTTAGCAAAACCCTGTTTCAAAAGAAAAAAAAATTTAAAAAGAGGCTGTAGGTGTAGTTCGGAGATAGAATGCCCCTGGGTTCAATACCCAGTACTGCAAAAAGAAAAACAATTTTTAATGGGATTCAAAGGTGTAGAAATGGAAAGACATTCTGGGATGAGGACCCAGCATGTGTAAAGAAGTAAAAGTGTGGTTTATTTGAGGAGGCAGTGTGGGCAATTGGAAAGAAGGTGGAGGCACAGACCTGTTGAGCCCTGCTCAACCCTCTAAAAGCGAGGAACCTCAGGCAAGTTAGCCAATTTCTCTTGAAAACTAATAATACCTATTATGACATATTACTCTTTGATTAAACGAGATAATGTATGTAAAGGCTCCCAGCATCTTGAGGACACTCAATAAATATAGTCTAATATTATTCAATCTAGAGTAACCTATCTTTTGGGTGGAGTATGGGGTATAAATGGGAGTGGGGAGGGAAGAGAGACAAGAAAGATAGGCTGGGACCCAATCATGTGAAAGTCAAGCTAAGTAGTTCAGATTTTATTCCGCAGGTAATCAGATGCCATTGAATTTTTTAAGTGGATCTAGGCTGTGGTGAGATTTAAGTTCTAAAGAAATCAGCTTGGAACAGGAGGAGAACAGATAGAGAAGCCAAGTGTGGACTGGGAGGCTGTTATAGTGATCCAGGCCATGGAGCCTGATCTTGAACTTTGCACTAGCTGTAGGGTAGAAGGAAGGGATGCACCCACCAGAAATGTAATGCACATGCAGAGATCAAATTGGCAGTGTTTGGAGACCATAATAATGTGAGAGAGAAAAATCCTGAATTATCTCCCAGTGAAACACTGCTGCCTAAAGCACATGCAATCGTGTATCTTCTTCTGCAAATGGGTCTGCCTATTTGTCCAGCTGCTTAGTGTTGGAGAAGGCTAAATCCACATTGGGAGGAACACAGCTATTTTCTGCTGTTAAGTCATTCGTGGGCACATGGGGGTGTAGAAGGAATCTCATCATGCCATCTCCTAAACCTTTGGGTGTTTATCGACAGATTTTGATTTCTTGAGTGAGGGACTTGAATCATCCAGTAGATTATACTTTTACTATACTGATCAAGAAAATGAACCCAGAAGTAGGAAGAGATAAATCTAATCATCAATGGGTGTGCCAAACACCAGAGCCAGGACTCAGACCCAGGCTTGCACACTCTCAGACACTGTACTCTGTTTTTATTCCCCCTGGTAGGACAAATTGCTGGGGGACATAAGCAGACATCCCTAAAAGTTAGGAAGTGAGCATTAGTTTTGCCCACCTTTGTCTATGAAGAGATAAATGGTTTAGCTTTTATTTTAATGCTTAAATGACAGTTAAAGATCAATCAGATGGAGCTAAATCATCCTGAATTTTACATATAAATCAGTGATAAACAAATTAGCTGATTTATAAAAAGAATATATACACAAACCTAGAAGAGCACTTGCTGAAGCATAGTCAAGCAAGATGATTTTGAGTTTTAATTTTGATTTCAAATTTGAGGAGATTTGTTTACAAGTTGTTGAACCACAGGCTACCAATTAGAATTAGTCCAGGTATCATTCTGTATGAATAGAAAATATAAATTTCCTCAAGTTTGAGGTATAATTATTAACAGAACTATTATTTAAAACAACTTTAAGTTTATAATCCTCTGCTATTTACAGTGATTCATCATTTATCCTTTTTGCTTGGGAACATAATATTATCCAGAATATAATTCTAAATTACTGATACTTATTTTTAAGGGACATTTAAAAAGTCATTTTGGATGTTAATTGTACATATTTCCCTGGTATCCTTAACAGTATATTTGGGAGACTTTCTAGAATATCTGGATTGGGATCATTATTATGAATAAAGAATCATGGAGTTTTAGACCTAGAAGTGTCCTTAGATATAATCTACTATTCTTGATCCTCTATGTGATTTTTAGCCCCATACATGGCCATGAGAACCTCCAATGATGCAAACTTATGGGGGGCCCCTAAACTAAAGGTGGAGCTATCTTATCCTCAGGAGGATAAGAAAATTTACTGTAGAAAGTGACTTTTTAAATGGACCAAGTTATAGAAGCAGAGAGTAGAGCAATGGTTGCCAGGGGCTCAGGTGGTAGAGGAAATAAACAAAGGATACAGACTTTCACTTATAAAATGAACAAGTGCTGTGATCTAGTCTACAGCATGGGTGGTAATGGATGTGTTAATTTGATTATAGTAGGCATTACATAATATGTACAAATATCAAATCAACACATTGTACACTTTGAGTATATCAATCTTAATATGCCAATTAAATATGTTTATTTTTTAAATAAGTGAGCCAAATGCTAAGATAGCAATAAACATTGCTATCTGGGCCAAATGAAAAAGAAATGGACAGGGACAAAGGGATTTGGGTTCTAATTCCAGTTCTGTTTCTGCTCTGAGTTGAGTCTTCCAGTGTATTATTTTTCTTTGATGCTTCAGTTACTATTGGTAGCCAGGTGATCACCACGAATGTCCCTTTTAGGTCTGACTTATGATGGTGTCATTCTTCCATTGACAGGGTTACTGTAAAGCAGAGTTCAGGGCAGGCTGAGTGGTAACAGCCCAATTTAATTCAGAAATATCAAGTAATTCAAATTCACTCTTATTTTGCTAGCTTTTTTATTTCAAAATATGACCTCTAATGGGTGTTGCTAAGTGCCAGAGAATATGCAAAGCACAGTAAGTGTACTCACTCATTAAATCCTTCAATCTATGAAGTAGGTACTATTTGGTCTTAGCAACTTCTTCACATCATAGGATATTTTTGTCCTGTATCTAATAGGAAACTTAAGTAGCCTTGCTAGTGTTACTGTAAGCAGGATGTGAATCCAAGACAGCCATCTGGAAGTATTACCAGAGCATCTCTCCTGACTAGAGAGAGCTCATTGGCCACACATGTGCCTGCCATGACCAATGATGTGCCCTTCTGCCCAAAGTTACCAGTATCACTAGGCTGGCAATGAGTCTTAGGAAGTTTACATCATCCCTATATTTTTGAAGTTACTAAATGTGAAAAATATCATGACCTCAGTGTTCTCTTGCTGAGCCAGATTCATAGCATCACCACCACCTGCTCTTCCAAAGGTTTCCATTTAATGCAGGTTTAAAAATAAGGTCTCTGAACTCTCTCTTGCTTTCTTTAGAGAAAAGGTGTAAGTCTGGTTGGAGTGTCTAAGAAATTCCAGGGTGATGCAGTGGAAAGAACATGTCTCAGTTCTCCACATGACCTTGAGCAGAGCAACTGCCCAGGCCTTTCATTTTTTTCATTTCTAAAACTGAGTGGTGAATAAGACAATCAGATTGGAGGATCGGGTACATGGAGTAGATTATGTGCTAGTTTACTAACCTTTAAAATTCACACAGAACCTTTAAACACTAAAATGTGCAATACTTGATAAGCATGTATCAATTAATGCTTAAAACAGGTAGTTTAAAATATTTTACTTCTCTTCCTTTATTCCTTCTTCCCTCCCTTCCTTATTTCTATTTAGGTGCTAGGGATACAGTTGTGAATAGAATGGATAAGACTTAACTTTGCTTTTTTGGGGGGGGTATTGTGGATTAAACCCAGGGGCATGTTACTACCAAGCAACACCCCCGGCCTTTTTTATTTTTTTTTATTTTGAAACAGAGTCTCACTAATTTGCTAAGGGTAGCCTCGTGCCTACACACCACCACACAGTACTGGGGATGGAACCCAGGGCCTCATATATGCTAGGTGAATGCTCTGCCACTAAACTGTATCTACAGCTGAAGAGTTATCCTTTTTTGGAGTACACACTCCAGTGGGGAGGAGAAAACAGTCAGTAACAAGTATCCCAATATAAAATGGTAATAGGGGCCATGAAAAGAAAACAATGGAAAAGTGGGTTTTGCCATGGCTGGTTGTGAGTCTGAGTTTTTACATTTTATAGAGTGGTTAAGAAGGGTTTCTCTACAGATCCAACATTTCTCTGAGGGGAGAGAATTACAGACAGAAGGAACAAGGCCTGAGTATGGCCTGTCCACAGCCATGAAGGAAGTCCTCCATGTCTGGAGCCCGAGACCACAGAGGAGACTGGCAGGAATAAGGCAAGAGAGGGCCATCAGCCAGGCCACCCAGAGCATGCTAAGGAGCTCAGCTTTTATTCAAGTGTTTTTGAAAATCTTTGAAGAAGTGTTTTAAGAGGCTTAGCTGTGTGTTTCACATTTTGGTGTATGGGACAGTACTGGGGATTGAACCCAGGGCCTCACACATGGACTTAAGGAGGTAAGAGTAGAAGCAGAAAGGTGAGTTAGAAAAATGAAATGAGTGCCAGAATTCAGAGAATAGTATAGCCAAGAGGGTTATTAGAACAAGTGTCGAATATGAACCTGGTACTAATGCCTCCAGTAATGCCCAACACATTATCTTTTAAGGCAGATTATTCTATTTTTAAACACGTCTACTCTCACAACCTGCATGCTACAATCTTTCCCAGCACACAATAGTTGCTCAATAAATGCTATTTTTCCCATTTTTGCTTTGTATCATTTGTTTGTCAGTCCTAGGTCCATCCCTTGGTATTCTACAAGTTGATTCAAAGACACTAGTTAAAAAGCACTGAGTGTACAGAGACTGAATATTTTGATTTTCTTTCATTAGTCGAATGTGTACAACTTCATGTTTGGCTGAACAATACCATTGCCCTACACACACACACACACACACATAGCCTAATCACTGTAGGTGTATAGGTCTTGTCACGCACATGCTAGAATTGTGTTATGATACAACTGTTATTCTGCTTTGTCATCTGTGCATACATAGTGAAAATGGACAGGGTGTTGATTGACTTAGGAGGGGTCGACCCTTTATCAATTTCCATGCCCCACTGGTTACCTTAGAAAGAAGCATATCCCTCAAGTTAAACCAAGTGGGTTGGTCTTACGTAGTAGCTTCAGTCACACAGTAATAAGAAGATGCTCATGCAAGGTGAAAAGATGTGTGGTTGTAGCCGTAGGGAGGTAGATTGGGTTCTGGAAAGCAAGGAACCAGGTAAAAACCCTAAGAAGTTCCAGGACTGTATAGTTACAATTAAGCCAACTTGGGAAACTGGGTGCACAGTGGCTCAGGCCTACAATTTTTGGAGATAATTAACTAACAGATTTGTCATATATGCATACCAGGTAATCTAGACATTTTTCTTATTCTTTGCTCTTTTCCAATTCATCTTTAGTATTGGTAATTTTGAACATTTCCATCTTATCTTAGTTGTTTCAAGGGAAGCAAGAGATGGGGTATGGAGCAACATTTGGCCTAGAACATGAACAGCAAAGCACCTCATCTCTGAACTGTGGCATTATGGGGGGCAGAATCATCAGAAATCCCAAGGCCTGGTTGGACTAAAGGGGGAGAACCCAGTGATCCTTTCTTCTGATCGTTTCCAGATAAACGTTCTGCTTTGATTTTTCATGATATATTTTGTCGTAAACAAGTGAGGACATTTCCCTGCGCCCTCACCATCCTGCTACCTCTTCTAAATCCATGCTCTAGTTCAGTGGTTTTCAAACTGTGGTCCCCCAGCCAGAAGCATCAGCAACATTAGGGAATTGTTAGAAATGATAACTCTTGGACCTCAACAAGGCCTTGTGGCAATGATATTTTTGAGGTAGTTCTGAGTGACTTCTGCTTAACAAGCCTCTCCCAATAATTCTGATGCAAATTATAGTTTAAAAATCCCTGCTAAAAGTGTCCCTAAAATGAGAAAGAAGAGTGTCACAGTTCACCTACGAGGTACAGCAGGATTTCTACTGTCTCCAGGGACCTCGGGGGTAGATCTAGGTTTATATGTCAGTACTCTTAGGTCCCAGGTCATGACTATTTTCAGTACCCAGTGCTCTGAGCCCCAAACCTTGTAGAGAACCACAATCCTAAAGGTAACTTGTAGTATCATTCTTCTTTTAGTTTTATAGGTTTATCAAGCTGAATGAATATAGGAGAAATTCCACATTTAGAATTATAACTTAAAGTTGGGCATAGTGGTGCACACCTGTAAACCCAGTACTTGGGAGGCTGAAACAGAAGGATTACAGGTTCAAGGGCAGCCTCAGAAACATAGCAAGGCTCTCAGCAACCTAGCAAAACCCTGTTTCAAAACAAAAATATAAAAAGGTTTAGGGGTGTAGCTTGGAGGGAGAATGCCCCTGGGTGCAAACTCAAGTACCCCCCACAATTATAACTTAAAAGAGTAAGCAGAGAGGTGCACAGAAATATAGGCACACAGATTAATTGAAGATTCAATGAAGTATCATTTATGACAATTTTTTTAAATGAACACATAGAAACAACCTTAAATGTTTAAAAATGGTGTTTTATGATATATCCAAACATTCTGATAGTATACAACCATTAAAAAGCATATTTTCTAATTGTACATACTGATGTGGGAAATATACATGTTATAAAAATATAAAATCATACTATAAAATGGTGCATTTATAATTATCCAGATGTTTTAAATAAATTTGCCTATAGATAGCATTAATAGAATGTAGGTGTATTTAACAATGTAAAGGATTTACTAACATTTCAAGTGTATTTACCACTGAGTAATAGTTTAATGAGAGCTTTTCCTTTCTTATTCAATATTTGTTCAACTAATTAACTTTTTAAACTTCATTATTCATAGATACCACTTCAATATACCTATGCTAGCTTCTTATTCCAGTATTAGCACTCAACTGCTGGATAAACATAGACAATCCAGACTTTCTATACCCATGTGTCCTCCCTCCTCATCCAGGGTATTAATCCATGGGTACAAAGTGATTTATAAGTTTAAAGACCTCTGGTCATATTAACAACCATTAATAAAAATGATAATCAACTATAAAGTTTCTGGCTTCCCCTCACTGTTTGAGCAATATTAAATACCTAAGGGAGGAAGTTGGAACTTTATTTTTCACTAAATGAATTCCAGGTTGTTATGCCTTTGCATTTTTATTATTAATTTATACAATAGTGATGACAAATCTTTCAGGGATTAACAAGAGCTTTCCTTTCATGATCCTTTAACTGATACAGCTTAGCCAAAGAGGAATATTTTGTTTTTACAACTTTCCAAAACTACTGTGTAAAAACTATTGTTCAACATCAAATGATAGAAATAGAATCATAGTTATGATAAATATTTTTATCAGGATAAATGCTAATGTTTCCAGGTACTGGTCATTCATAAACTTATATCCTTCATTAAGAATAGAGAAAGAGGAAAAAGGAATAAGAAAAAGACAACTGTAGACTACTTGGAATAAATTTACTCATTAATTAAAAAATATTTATTGAATGTATATCAAGTGCAAGGCACTGTGCTAAACCTTACTATGAAACCTTATCATGAAGTTTACAGTATAACATAGCTTATAAAACATTATTAGACATTAGATATCACAACTCAAATTGAAGAAAAAAAAAGTTTAGCTCAGAAGAGATGTTCTTTTGATGGATAACCAAGTAAGAGATGCTCAGTAACTATAAGCAGAGGAGGAATGTATATTTCCACTGAAGCTCAAGTTTTGTTTATAATTGTTCTGTTGGGAAGATGATGAAGAGCAAGTCTTTCCAAAAGAAGCATCCGCAAGGACTCGGGGGTGAGAAATGAAGCCACATATACGTGAACATGAGCATCTTCCTTCTGCTGGCGAGTACCCTCCCTTAGAGTGCTATCTGGAGACTCACTAAACTAGAGCAGCATGTAGTAAGCCCTCAGTGAACAGCAACTCCTATAATTGCCACACTTGGAGTGGACTATTTTGAGAAGAAGAGGAATATAGCTTGGCTTCCCTGAGGGCTCCCTCTGCCCATCCACTCATCCCCACAAACCTAAAACCAACCAAACAATCACACCAATAAGTCAACTCAAGAAAACCTGAAAAGAATGTGTTTTTAGAGGAAGTTTTCTTGAAGGGACCACAGAGGAATTTCCATAGCCTATCACACACCAGATTTTCAGAACTTTTCTTATTCTTGCTCTTTTCTTCGCTCCCCTCCCTTTTGTTGTGATGTCGCTCCCTGCATGAGCCAATAGTGTGAGGCTACATCCTCAGCAGCAGGGAATTTTTCCCTAGGGAATGTTCCCAGACACCTTGGTGAGTGAAAGGATTCATCTTCTGTAGGAAAGAAGCAGAAGGAGAGGTAGAAAAGGGAAAGTAGTGAACAAAGGATCCTCCTGAGATGTGGATGTGCTAGGCAGAGCCTCAGGGGCTTATACATGTTACTCATTAAATCCTCCATGTGAGCCGGGCATGGTGGCACACGCTTGTAATCCCAGTACTTGGGAGACTGAGACAGGAGGATCCAGGTTCGCAGCTAGCCTCAGCTACTTAATGAGGCCCTCCGCAACTTAGTGAGACCCCGTTTCAAAATAAAGAATAAAAAATAGGGCTGGGAGTGTAGCTTGGAGGTAGAATGCCCCTGGGTTCAATCCCCGGTACCTCAATAATAATAATGATAATAATAATAATAATAATAATAAATAAAAATAAATAAATAAATAAATCCTCCATCTGAGAGATTAGGGCTGAGACCCCAAACCCACCACAATCTTATTCCAGGACTCCCCCCATTTTGTGTGTGTGAGCAGTCTGCCTAGAATATCAGGAGAATGTAATATCAAAGGAAATAAATGAGGAATGAAAGTTTACAGCTAAGAATTTTTTTTTCAGTACTGGGGATTGAACCCAGGGGCATTCTACCTCCGAGCTATACCCTCAGCCATATTTTTTATTCTTTATTTTGAAACAGGTCTCACTAAATTGCAGAGGACCTCATTAAGTGGCTGAGGCTGGCTACAAACCTTCAATCCTCCTGTCTCAGCCTCCCAAGTACTGGGATTACAAGCATGTGCCACAATGGTTTCCAGCTTTGGATGTAAATTGGAATCACCTGGAGAGGTCTAAAGACCAAGAATGTCCCCCCCTACTCCAGATCCTCCTGTCATTAATTTGGGATGAAGCCTGGGGTTCAGTATTTTCCTAAAACTCCTCAGGTGATTTTGATGTCAGGGGTAAGAATCCTGCTTGAAAGGAGTTGAGGAATTAAAGCGAAAATGATACTTTTAAAAAGCCAAGTATTAACAAGCACATAACCAGTGATTTTTTGTAGGAAATTTCACATAGACCAAATATACCTATATAATCCTAAAATACCTGTTTTTATTTTTATTTTAGTAGTATTCCTGATGTTAAAAATTGTTTAAAACAGAATGTGACAAAAATAACAGATGCCTCTGGGTATCTGTATATAGGTGAAATTTCTTTTTTTTCAGTTCCTTTATGTTTTTTGATTCTTTCAAAAACAGATTTAGAATGTGTTAAATTTATAATAAAATATAATTAAAGTACATGGCAAACATCTGCATATTGTATCAGTTTATCTGCATTATATAGAAATAAATACCTATAATTATATGATAATTGGAGAGCTATTCATATAAGAAAAGATCTTTTAAATACAATAACAATTCAAGCTTAAAATTTCACTTAAAAATATCATTTGCTTTTGTCAATAAAAGAAATCCATTCACAGGATCATCAAATGCTAGTGACCACAGAGCACTTGTATTATTCATTTTTTTTTCACTCACTTCAATGCCTGGTGGTAGGTACTTTGATTGACCCTATCTTCTAAGCCAGGAAACAAAGGCATGGTTGGGGTACTTGACTTGCCCAAGATGGAGAGGCTACAAAGTGGCAGAGGTTAAGAGTTGACATGCCTCACCCTGTGGCCTCGACAGCATGCTAGACTACCTGGTGCTAATATGCCCACTTGAGTTTAGAAGCCTCCGAACACACAGTAGAGGCCAGTTCACACTTCATCAGGGAGCTGTGCCAACTTACTTTAATGATGAGGCAGGTGCCTAAACTAAGCTGCCTGCCAGGTACACAGCAATACTCCCCATTTAAATCACACACAAAGAAGAACCTCAAATCTATAATAGTCAATGGATCTTAATCCAATCGCACATTGAATATTCAGTGTACAGAGTTAAGGATTATTTTCCACTTAAGTAACAACAGTCCCAGAAGGTGGTTGGTAGTTATCAGTCTTCATTAGCCCTAGCTTTACTTTAATAGCCATTAGTGACAACAGAGATAAATTTTATAGGTGCTAATTGACCCTGCAGGAAGCCTTTGAAGCTTTCCTATTAGCTTAGGACTTCTTTGAAGTTTTCTTTTAGCTAAAGTGCTCCAGCAAAGACCTGAGAAAAATGCATATTAGAGAAATAAATATAGGTACCAAACCTTCGCACTTTGTGAGTAACTGTAAAACTGTGGTTTATTGACTGTACCCAAAATGAACCTGAACATTACATGACCATAAAGGACTTTCCAAATTGCTCTAAAATTGTTCTAAGGAAATACTTAAGAATATTTTGAATGTGCTACCACTCTATTCTTACAACATTAGAAAGAGAAGAGAAAACCGCCTACATATTTACAGTGCGATTCAGCTTTCACATCTTATTTGATCCTCATAAAAACCCCATAAGCAACCAGAAACTCAGAGAAGTAAAATAATTCATCTAGGGTCCGAGGATATAACTCAGAGGTAGAATGCTTACCTAACATGTATGAGGTCCTCAGTTCAACCCCACCACCCCCAAATAATAATTAACCCAAATCTACCCCACCAATGAGTAGACAAATTAAACCTCAAGATGAGTTTAGGATGCTTTTCACTACATTATAGCTGTCTTGTTCATTTACTCTATTGTTGAGTTGGAGAAGTCCAATGAAAACATAGAAGTAGGACAAGGAGATACACATCTATTCATTATGATATAAGTAGAAAGTGAAGAGTTTAAAAAAATAGAGCATCAGTCCTAAGACTTTACATTCTACTCCACATTGACTAATATTCAATTTTAAAAAAGTTTCACGAGAACAGAATAAAAGCATATGTAAGAATCTGAAACTCCCTTTAGGAGTTATTCCTAACTGGTTTCCCATCTATTATCTTCCACAAGCTTTCATCACAAGCTCTATATGTTCTCCACATGATTTAGAAGGTGTGAATTTGAAAGAGAGCAAATAAATGAATGAAGAATGAATGAATAAATGGCAGTCTTAGGAAGGCTGGTATGCTAAGAAAGTTGCAAAGAAAGTAAATGAAGCACAAGGACTCTGACAGAGACTCAGGTTATGGTGGTGACTGGGTGTCAAGGATGCAAAAGAAACAGAATTATTAACACAAAGTCTCAGTGTCAGGGTTAGAATGGCAATGATCTCCCTTGATGTAAAACCCCAGAATACTGAACTATATCAAGATCTATATCCACATGGCAAGAGTAAGGATTGATCCCAGAGCTCTGAGCTCCATACACTACAGGTACGGGCAGTTATTTCCCAAGCTGGTGATAGGAGGATCAACCAGGTGAATTTAATACCATCCACACAGGTTTCACATTGCCCAGGGGTCTCCTCTTATGCAAATGTCCTCATCATCTATACAACACAACAGTCTTTATTAAGTGGAAAAGTGTGACTTGTTTGTCTAAAACTTTTCTTGTAAGTGTTCCAAATTAAATTTGGAGTATTAAATTTAATATGGCATTGATAAAAAAAAACTGCTTGAGGGAAAGAAGTGGGAAGACTGATATCTACTGAGCTCCTTCTAGCTGTGGAAGAGGACCAGCTGTCCCTCACTTACAGAGATGGTAGAGTATGGTCAACTGGTCTTAACACTAGTTTCAGAAATATTGAATGAGTATAAAATATTTTTAAATATCAAGTTTATCTAGATTTTGTTGGGTTTCTAAGGATAAGATACCACTTTCTAGAGCCAAAGGAGTCCACTCTTTAGTGGAGTAATGGACATTCTTGGTAAAAAAAAGAAACTAAGTGTGTGTGTGTGTGGGGGTAGAATGGAACAAGAGGTGACCAACTTAACAGCAGTTATCCTGACTCAGATTCCTACTGGGCCTGGAGTGTTACGATAAGAAAGATTCAAAATCCTGTGCCAGAAGGATAGGAAGTCAACTGGTAGGAAGTCTTTTAGACACATTGAGAGGCTAGACGGAAGATGCTGCCTTGGAATGGAGTAGGATCAACTTTGCCAAGGGGAAGAAACATGGCTTGGTTTCATCACAACTATGCCTGAAACCAGAAGAATGGGATAGATGACCCCTCATGGCCATTTCCACTTGCCTGATTTTATATGCAGAATCTCTCCTCTTTTATCCCTCTCAACATTGGAAAGCTTTCAAAAGACAAATCATCTTAGCATGCTCTGTCTTTTGAGAGCTGTGGATTAAAGGGGCACATAAATTTCTGTTATTATTACTTACATACAGCAATTTTAGTTGGATTTCCCTGACACACCTTCTCCTTTGTAATATTTTTCAGGGAGTGTGCATGTGTGTGAGTGTGTGTGTTAGTGTGTGTGTGTGTGTGTGTGTGTGTGTGTGTGTGTGCTTATGTCTGAGTGGCTTTGACCCCAGGGCTCTCTTTGATTTATAGGTAGCTCTGTAAGTTATGCTGGGGTGGTTTTAGAGCCTGTCTGTTCTGGCATCCCAATAAAGCCTTGCTTCCCATGGCAACTCCAGCCTACGAAGCAAGGCCTAAGGGAAAACAGTTTTCGTTGCCAGAATGAGGCAATAGCACTTTTGGGGTGCTATTTTGTTGGGTGATGTATTATTTCTCAAGCAACCCAACTCATAGAAAACTAAAAAAGCTTCAGGGTCTGAATATTACCATACGAGGCAGCAATATCAGTTTTCCTCAAATAAACTCAGTGATTTCATGAGACTTTATTTAGTTTTTGGAATTTTCAGTTTGGCATCTGCACAGTGGCAAGATGTGGGGGCATGACCCTAATGTGTTGGAACAGCATATCTATGTTCCCTTCCAAAAAGCTTTCCTGGTTATATGCTAGAATTCAAAACTTAGCTTCAAGGTCAATTCTCCACTCTCACAGATGTCCTTCCCTGCTTAGTAAAAAACAAAACAAACAAAAACCCTGTGTTTCTTACCCTTACTTCAGAATCACCCAGGAATCCTTAAAAAATATATCAGTGCCCAGATCCCAGTGAACAGAGATAATTTACTGATGGTATGGGGAAATGCTTGGGTACCAATAGTTTTCAAAGGTCCCCAGGGTATATATTAATATGCATCCAGTGTCAAGCACCATTGATCTGGCTCAATCCCTTTGACATCCTGAGAGGAAGACTCTTCTAAAGGTCGGCTATCTTTCTACCACACATGCTATGTAGTTAATTATGCTCTATTATTACCTAAATTGTTTTCATGATGACAGTTAAGTCCCAAAATACAGGGTGCCAGCTTCCATTGCTTTCTGCACCAAACAAGAATCTTCCAGTTTGCCATATTGTGAGGGTGGTGGGAGGGGGGGAGAGGAACCTAGGGTGGAGTAGACCATCCTGTCCCACCCTTTTGCTTTAAGGACATCTCCCCATATTGTATGAACTCTGAATTGGGAAGGTGACTCATTCCAGTAAAGAGCACTCCTAGGCATGCTAATGATTTATCCTTAGTGTGGCAGGGTGAGGAAAATTATCTTGTGGATTCTGTATACTTCTGAACTCATTTCTTTTTTCTTTTTTTTTTTTTTTTTTTGCAGTACTGGGGATTGAACCCAGGGCGTTCTACCTCTGAGCTACACCCCCAGCCCTATTTTATTTTATTTTATTGAAACAGGGTCTCACTAAGTTGCAGGAGGGCCTCACTAAGTTTGTGAGGCTGGATGCAAATCTGCAATTCTCCTGTCTCAGCTTCCCAAGTACTGGGATTACAGGTGTGTTTGCCACCATACCCGGCTCTGAACTCATTTCTTGATGGTTCAGGAAAGTGAGTGTGTGTGCGTGTGTGTGTGTGTGTGTGTGTGTGAGAGAGAGAGAGAGAGAGAGAGAGAGAGTGAAGGAGAGAGTGAGGGGGAGAGAGAGAGAGAGAGAGAGAGTGTTTGGGGCAACTTTCTAAACAAATTAGTTTATGATTTTACTGCCCTTGTGCCAGGAGATCTCAGCTTATCAATGTGTGTGTTTAAAGCCTAGAAACAAAGACATTTATTTTTTTTGTCTTTGCTTCTTTGTGACACACACTAAGAAATAGAACATTTTTGTTAACAACTTTTACCTTTTTGATGTATTTTAATGATTTCCTATTAAAAGATTGTTTTGAGCACACAAAGTCATAACTCAGTGTCCAGATGAAAGTTCTTACGTGTTTTCCTTTGATTTCTTTCTTCTATCAAAAAATAAATACATCATTTAGATATAGTTACTATTATTGTAATAGGAATCAATTTGATTTAATTTGTTTTAAATTAAGAGGTCATAAGACTGATTATATATACACAGGTATGAATAAGAATGTGCCTTTCTGAGACTATAATCGTGCTCATATGAGGAACACTAGCTATGGCTGATTATGGATTCTTTGCTTCTAAAGGGAAACAGATTGAAATTATAGAAAGGGTGAAACAAAAATCTCAAAAAGAGAAAATTAATATCAATACTTGGCTTTTTATTGCCTCCATTATGCTGTGACTCTTCCTCCAACACACACACACACTTTCACCAACAAGAGAGGGAACTCCTTAGAACCCCTATTCTCATAACCATAGTCTCAACTATCTTTATCATGATCTTTTATTTTTTATGTTGCTATAACCTATATAATTCCATATGCAAAGATATGAATATTTAGAGAATTGTTCCAGATTCATGTGCCATTAAGTGCTACCACTCAGTAGCACTTAGTAGAAGGACTTTTAAAGAAAATGAAATATAAAATTTCTGCCTTTTCCCCATCCTATCATCTGCTTCCACTTCATAGATGAGTTTGTTGAGGCTCAGGGAAGTTAAGTGACTTGTCCATAGTTATACAGTAAAATGAAGTAGTAAAGCTGAGTGAAAAACAAGACTTAAAATTCCAAGTCCATGATTTCCACTCATTTTTCCTTACAAAATGAAATAAATCATAATCTAAAACTAATTAATTGTTCACACAATAGTTCCAGATTGCTCTTTAGGGATTCTTGTGTGCATAGTACATGTATGTTAATCCTATGTACACAAATGCACTTGGTTAATTCTTGGTTATCCACATTTATAGAGGCAATAATCACTTTAGTAATAATTAGTCATTGAAAGTAAAGCAACAAAGAATGTTACAGCTTGAAGGCACCTTCAGTATCACTGTTTCAACATTGTTCTTAACAGAAAAACATAGGTCTCCAAAGGGCAAGTGAACAAAGTCATGCAAATGGTAAGCAAGGCCCAATACTTTGAGCAACCAATATTGTATTACTTTAGGCATATGTTCAGAATTTCAGAATGGAAGAAGATTTTTGCCAGCTACTCCTCTGATAGAGGACTCATATCTAGAATATACAGAGAACTTAAAAAAATTACCACTAAAAAAACAAATAACCCAATCAAAAAATGGGCAAGTGAACTAAACAGACACTTCACAGAAGAAATACAAATGGCCCATAAATGTATGAAAAAAATGTTCAACATCGTTAGCAATCAGAGAGATGCAAATCAAAACTACCCTGAGATTTCATCTAACCCCAATTAGAATGGCAATCATTAAAAACACAAACAACAACAAATGTTGGCGAGGATGTGGAGAAGGAGGAACTCTACTACACTGTTGGTGGAATTGCAAATTAGTGCAACCGCTTTGGAAAACAGTGTGGAGGATCCTCAGAAGAATGGGAATAAACCTACCTACCGTATGACCCATCAATACCACTTCTAGGCATCTACCCCAAAGAACTAAAACCCAACTACCAGACTAATGCATGTGTATCTATGTTTATAGCTGCACAATTCACAATTGCCAAACTTTGGAACCAGCCAAGGTGTCCCTCAACAGATGAATGGATCATAAAACTATGGGATATGTACACAATGGAATTTTACGCAGCCACAAAGAAGAACAAAATCACATCATTTGCAGGGAAATGGAGAGAACTAGAGAACATTATACTAAGTGATATTAGTAAGTTACTAAGAGTAAAAAGTCGGATGTTCCCCCTAATCTGTGGGAGCTAGATAGAATGGGACTTAGAAGGGACTTAGAAGGGAAGAAGAAGAAATCTTTAGATGGACAAAGAAGGTGACCTAACTGAGGGAGTTGGGAGGGGGGTAGTGAGGGAAACACACTATAGCACATGATGTACATACACAAACCTATAAGACTCAATCACTATCTGGAGCATGAAAGGGAGGGAAGGGGGAGGGAATAGGGTGGAATTGGAGGGAGGGCTAAATGTGCAATGTGTGCATGTATGAGGTTGATACCCTGACATATATCAAAATGTATAATTACAATGCACCAATAAATGAACAAAAAAAACAGAATTTCATGATAAATGTGGTTAACATTGTCAATATCAAGTGTATTACAGGAGAAAAAGGGAAATCTAACAAAAGGTTTAAGGAGTCTGATTGGAGCCCTCTTTGTGATCGCAAACATGCTCTTTTCTCAGCTTGTCAACTCTACCAACTGTCAATGGTGCATTACAGCAGAAGACTTTTACAGTTCTTTTTTCTGAAAAGCATCCTTTCTTTTTTCTGAAAGGCATCTTTTCCTAGTAGTTTTGTGGCTACTGGATGGTCGGAAGGAATTCCACATTTTAGCCATGCTCTACCCAAAAGATGATTTTTGCCAAACTGAGAAAGATACAACACAACTGAAAAATCTATTTAATCTCTCATGTCCAGAAGGTGTATAGCCTTTTCCCCTTTGCTTCTCCAGATAAAGGATATGTGTTTATAAACAAAGGAAAGGGAAATTTGAAAAAGGAGAAGCTACCGAGATTTGAAAATGATACAGATGATATACATCATAATTTTATGGTCTTTTATTTTCCTAAAAGGAAAGAATCCTAAGAGAGGCCTCTGTGTGAGCAGCCTCCTTGGAGGAAAAGGGCTACATAAATGCACTGTTTCCAAACCATAAATAACCTGGAGCCTGTGTTCTCAGAAGCTCACCTTAGCAAGAGTGATATGGAAATGCTTCCTAATCTTCCTTGCAGGGTGACTTGGACCCAGAGCTCTTGAGAAAGGAAGGAAAGTGTAACCTGGTCTGGGTGGCTGGTTCTTCCTGGGGTTTAAAATGGCTCCAGGGGAGAAAGTGCAGATGGGAGCAGCTACACCCAGAGTGACTGAGCTTCTTCACACTTTCTAATGAATGTAATGGAAGGAAGCCCCCCCCCCAGGTGAAATGCAAATGGCCCTGGGGACCAAAGTGTCTCTATTATGCTGATGGCTATTCTACCAGAAGGGATGGAAATAACTTACAACACACACAAATAGGATCCTCTTTCATCAGGTCCTTGTCCCTAGAGCCAGTCATCTCAGCAATTCAGGGAATTATTCTTTTGGTATCCTAAATACTGAGGATAGGGAAAAAATAGGTGTTTTTTGCTCCCAATGGCTAGAATTTTTTACTCTGGAAGCCAAACTCCTCTCCCTGTTGTAAATGGGAGGGTGAGTGTAGGTGTTTGCTTTACATTAGGATGACAAGCTGTGCATACCTTTGTAAGGCGAGGTCTGGGTGTATTGGGGTGTGTCCCAGAGGAAGTTAATGTTCAGAGCTTTATTTTGTGTGTGTGAGCTATTCTGTTTAATTATACCCATGCTGCTAACTCACTTTTTATTATTACTCTTATTCACTTTAATATCCCCTTCTCTTGGCTAAGCATAGAGAAAAGATTCGTTTATTATTTGAACAGCTTCAGATTTATGATGCCCTATTAGTTTGCAAAGCTGGAGACTACTGTGAAAGTGCTGTAATAACAATCGAGAAAGATGAGCTCTTACCCAGCTCTTCCAGCTCCAGGTGGAGGAGCGTCAGAATTGTTCAGAATTTAAAGGCACTTCAGTGATATGAGGGAGGGAAAAGATAAAACAGGGCAGAAGGGGGAGCTGGGGGCCAGGCACAAGATCAGAGGAATGAGACTGACAGTGCATATGTCTCTGTTCAGTTTTAAATTGGTAAGTAGAATAACAGATTATACATTGACATCCCGAGAACAGCAGCTGTCAAAACTGTCAGTCAGCAAGAGATTGATTCCTTTCAATTACTTGTTGAACCAAGAAGTTAAGAGATGGAAAAGATCTACGAGGCCACCCAACTCATTTCCGGTCCCTTCGCTATGGCGAATTCATTTGTTAAAATCAGTGTCCAAGGGCAAAATACAAGTTCACTATTATTTTGTGTTGAAAGAAAAGATGAGGAAGAACAACATCTATTCATTCATGTCATCATTTCACTCATTTATTCAACAGCCAACCATCCCACCCCCACTTACCCTGGGCCAGGCCAGGTTCTATGTGCTGATGATGCAAGGATGCAGTAAGTGCTGAGTACTTTTGCTTCACATTTGGTAAGACTCAATTCCTGTCCTCTGGGAGCTCACCGTCTTTCATGGGAGTCAGCTCTGAGAGACAACAATGCAGATAGGCTGTGATGGGTGCACTCACTCCAAAGGTGTGTGCCCAGGACTGAAAGGAAACAAGAGAAAACTAGGTGAGCACATCTGCTTAGGTTAGACACCCCTCACTCACACCCCTCTCCAGCGGGAAAGCTGCTGAGCTGGATCTTAGAGAAAGACCAAGAATAAGCTTCCTGTTCATTTCCTAGACAGAGTCAGAGACTTCTCATTCCCTGGATGCCAATAAGCACCAGAATCCGCAGCATCTTGCTCTCTCATAGAGTCTCAGAGGTAGAAGGGTCTTGGGGAAGTAGTGTAGCTTCCTCGTCATCACCTGAGAAACCCCAGGAACTACACATTTCAACCCTTCAGGTTCTGTTTCAGTAAATCCACAGGGAACTGTCATTTTAGTAACTAGTGATTCTGTGTGTTAATGAAGTACTTCTGATGTGGGGATTATTAGGAATCACTATGAGGCAGTTATTCTCCAAATGTGGTCCTCAGACCAGTAGTATCACCATCACCTCGAAACTTGTCAGAAATTCTTGGGTCCCATCCCAGATTCATTGAATAGGAAATTCATGGGATGAGATCCAGTAACCTGGACTTTAACAAGCCTTCCAGGTGATTCTGATGGAGGTTAAAGATTGGAAACTTCTCTGAGACAACCAACCAGCTAATCAGATGAAGCACCATGTAGTAACTGAAAAGAGTTTACTGAGTGGACTGCTTGCCTAGGTATGGGCAGGGCTAGCAGGCAACAAGGGATGAAGCAGCCAGCATTAGGAGAATTCAAATTGTCTGTCACCCCAGGCCCAAAGGGGCCCAGGGCAGGAACAATAAGACATGAAAGCTGGAGTTTGGAAGAAGGGTCATGTACTAGGACCTGCTGATGAGGTAGAATAGAAAAGATAGAAATATTAGACAGAAAGGAGACATTGGGAAAATATAGATTTAAAATTTTGAAAGTTCATAATCTAATTCCACCCTATAGGGTGTGTTCAGTCAGGCAGAAGCCTTAATGAGTCCACACTCTTAATCACAATGGCTCCTCTCCACACCTGAGATGCTTAATGTAAGTAGGGTGGGTGAGGAAGACAAAAGTCAGACCCCACTGTTGCCAGGGAAACTGAAGACTAAGAGGAAATCCTGCCCTCCACTGTGCAACCCTACCTACCCCCTCCTATAAAAGAACTGCGAAAGCACGCGGACTCTCTCTTGCTTGCTTGGATGGATGGATGGACACGTGCAGGGAGACTCGCTCTCCCCTTCTTAAGATGACCCCCAACCTGCATCCCCACATCTCTTAAATTAATTAAACCTTTGCCTTTTTCTGATGGCACGTGTTGAAATTCTTATTCATCATGCAGGCCAAGGACCCACAGAGTTAGCGTGTCTCCCCATGACACTGCCGCTCTTTGACCCTCACAGATAGAGTGAGGCAGTGGTAGGAGACAGAATAAATACACGGTGTCTTCTCTTCTCCCACCTCATGACCTCTTACCTGTGCCTTCCATTTTACAAACCCAATTAGAATTGGAAGGAAAAAAATATCTAGGTGGAAAAATCTGGATAGATTGTTTTCTCAGGACACAGAATATGTCAAAAAACTGTTTGGGCATAGGAACAGAAAACAAAGTATAAAAAGACTGTAATAAAACCTCCAAGATTCTCCTCTCTTCCAACTTAACTACCAATGTTTTAATTTTAATAGTTTAAGTCACCTCTATTATGTCTATCTCCTGAATTTGTTCCATTTGCCCCGACCTTGTTAGGGAACTATTTTTGGAAAAGAGCCCAACAATTTCCTTCCTGTTACTTGTACCCATTTTTCCAGATTATGTTCCTTCTAAACGGATGAAAGCCCTTCTGCTCCTCAACTATTTGAATGTGCCCATCTCGTTCCACCGATACCATTTATTCTTTGGATTAAACATTTTCTATTTGTTTTACTGTTCTTCCTCTGACTATAATTGCAGTATCTTCAAATCTGGTTACTCTACCTTGTTTGCAGTAGTTATATTTATAATAGAACACTAGTCTTTTTATAGCTTCACAGAAATCTGAACAGGCCAATCTGGTTCAATAAGCATTTACCCATCACCTACTATGTGTCAAGCTATGTACTTATATAAGCAAGAGAGTCCCAAGGCCCTGACTTCAGGCATCTTACTGCAAGATGCATCTTGAAACATTTCTAAATAGTTTTGCTTCTTGAAGAACTATAAATCTTTGATTTGCATTATTTCATGCATCATCCTAAGATTCTGGAGAAGTAGAAAATAGTAAGCCGGGCGTGGTGGCACACACTTTTAATCCCAGTACTTTGGGAGGCGGAGACCGGAGGATCCAGGTTCACGGCCAGCCTCAGCTCTCTCTCTCTCTCTCTACTTAGTGAGGCCCTCCGCAACTTTGTGACACCTGGTTTCAAAATAAAGCATAAAAAATTAGGGCCGGGGGTGTAGCGTGGAGGTAGAACGTCCCTGGGTTCAATCCCCGGTACCGCAAAAAAAAAAAAAAGAAAATAGTAATTAATATTATGCCCATATTTTACCTGGGCGCTGCAGGGTACAATTGGGTACAAAGTCATTAAGTAAGTGGAGGAATAGACATGAGTTCCATGTGTGCTGATTCTCTCTTTCTTTTTATTTATTTATTTTTTGTTGACAATGGTTCTAAAACATGAGCTACAGAAAGAAAGATAAGTGCATTTTGTTTGAGGGAAGAGAGATAGTACTATGCCATCTCATATCTTGCTTCCAATATTTTCTATAAACCTATACCTCAATTTCCTTGCCACTAAAATATAGAAGAGGAATACCTCTTTTATTCACAAAGCATGAAAGTAAACTAATATGGGTTCTGAAGAACCCCAAAATATCTTTAGAATGAGCTGAAAAGATGTAATTTGTCATCTTAATAACATGATGGTTTCAGAATCTTAGCGTTGGAGACCTTAAGAAGACTTTGAGGCCAGAAGTCTTCAGATTTTATTGCACATCACAATCAAAGGAAAGTTTTAAAAAAAACAGACCCCAATATTAGTATTTCTGATTCAGTAGGCAATCGCTGGTGGCTGAAAATTTGCATTCCAAACAAGTTGCTGTTGATGAGGTGATGCTCCTTGTTGCTGGCCTAAGAGCCATACTTTGAGAACCACTCATCTAGTCCACCCCCTTTACTTTAAAGACAAGCTCACTGGAGCTCAGAGAACAAGGAAAGTTGCCTAGGAAAGCAGAGCCATGACCAAGACCTGAGTCTTCCTTTCGCATTCCGGAGCTTCCTCCATTACACGACTGCTTTGCTCCTCTGAAGAGCACTTGGTTCAGGTCATTCCTATCAGTTTTATGTCACTGGCAGCACCCACGCACTGCCTCTCTCTCTCCAACCTACCCCAAATAAGTACCCAAGCGAATTAAAGACTGTGGTTTTGCACACAAAATGGCTTTGAGACAAGTCTCTCTTCTGGCTGTCCTTTTAACTAGCTCTCAGCCTGCAATCCCCTCCTAAAGAGCAAAAACTGGAACTGATACAATTTCCTTTTTTCAACTTTAATAAAAGACTAGTGTGGCTTTCTTACTTCACTTCTGCCCAATAGCAGATGTCTGAAAACTGATTGGAAACTTTGAGAAGTTCATTTAATCTCTGTGTGTTTCTGTTCTCTCCATCTGTAAAACGGGGTCGGCTGTATTGTGCCTCGTGTGCAAATCTGTGTGCGGTGAGGTTTAGCGGGTAAGTGACTGCAAAACATGTTGCAGATGGATGTGTTATGGAGGAATGCTTAATATCAAAGCGAGATGTCATTTTCTTTCACTCTGCATCTGTAGTTTGTAAAACAAATGCTTCTAAATTCACAGTATTTTTCTCACATGTACTATTTTTTTCCAGGGTGATATTTTCCCAAAGACTCATGCTGACTTAAGCTTCTGGAACCTTGTGGGTGGATCTGCTAAATTAAAGACTTGTATTTAAAATTTCTGCATAACACTTGTGGGCTGAATTCATCAAAGTGACTGAGGGAAGCAGAGAAGATTTCTAATCCTGAGGGGCACAAGTTGAACTCTGTGGGTCAGGGGGCTGTGAATCCAACAAAATTTAAAATCATTTCTGTCTGCACCAAAATGGATAAACAGAAGTATCACTTGTATTCTTAAAAAAAATCTCAAACCTAACAAAATGCAAAGTTAATTAGATAGAGGACAAATGGATGAATAGATAAGAGAGATGGAGAATGAGAGAGGAAGAGAGAAAGGAAGAGAGAGATCATCAAAAGAAAACATTATAGCCAGGATCATAGCATCTTTCTAGAAAGAGTTATGATAAAATATATACTGGATTTAGGTTGTGATGATTTAGATTTCAGTTCTGGTTCTATTACCATATATGTGATATTGAACATGAATCAGCTTCAGGTTACTTATCTACTAAATGCATTAATAACATTTCTACTGCCTACTGATAAGTCTGTTTTAAGAATCGAATGGGATGAGAAAATGAAAGCCCTTTGTAAAAGAACATCCATATGTAATGTATTTTTGTTATCAGTATTCTCCATTCTTTAATCAACCTCCACTATCTACATAGAAAGAAGACTTGATAGTTTTATATTTTGAAAATCCTAGGACCATATGCTTTAACTAACTTCAAACTAATAAATATGATTAAAACTAAGAAGTGAACCAAATACTAATATGGATATATATCTGTGTAGTTATATGTTATGTACAGACATGTGTTTGTGTATGTATATATGTATGCATGGCTATAGTTCAAAAGTGACTTCCAGTCATAGAAATATTTGTGAAAATCTTATCTACAAAATAAAGGAAGGGAATAAAGTCCATTAAATCTTGCTCAGAGTTGGGTGTGGTGGCGCACACTTGTAATCCCAGTACTTGGTAGGCTGAGACAGGAGGGTTGCAGGTTTACAGCCAGCCTCAGCTACTTAGTGAGGCCCTCCACAACTTAGTGAGACCCTCTTTCAAAGTAAAAGAATAAAATAGGGCTAAGGGTGTAACTCAGAGGTAGAATGCCCCTGGGTGGTTCCATCCCCAGTGGCACGCGCGCGCGCACACACACACACACACACACACACACACACACACAGAGTCTTGCTCAGATGTGAAATAGACCTGGTAGGTTCACTCAAGGGAAAAGTTTCCTATCCCTGTAGCACAGGCCTGAATTACTCTTATCCAGAACTTTGCCCATTTTCTATAATTCAAGATTAGAAGCTTACAAAAGATAACAAAGTAAGTAATAGGGAATTCTATGAAGGGTCCTAGAATGTGTGTTATTGATAGCTATTAACACATAGGTTCTCATCTCATTACTTTAGAGTATTATCAGTTATCTACATAACCCCAGTCTTAACTATGAATTTATTGACCATCAAAATACTTATAATTTAGCCGGGCATAGTGGCACATACCTGTCATTCCAGTACCTGGGAGGCTGAGACAGGAGGATAACAGGTTTGAGGCCAGCTTCAACAACTTATTGAGTCCCTGTTTCAAATAAAAAATAACATAGGGCTGGGGGCTTAGCTCGGAGGTAGAACGCCTCTGGGTTCAACCTTCAGAGTGCATGTGTGTGTGAGTGTGTGTGTGTGTGTGTGTGTGTGTGTGTGTATAATTTATTCCAGGAATTTAACATCTCTATGTGTTACATTAAAACAACCAAAAAGATCTAGAAATACTGCCATCTGGTATTTGAGAAATTTCTGGTGATCTTTTATATATTTCTATTATTTACCTGAAATTCTAGGAAACCTCAAATAAAGAGCTAAGGAAATGCAATTGTCTAGTAGGAAAAGCAGACCTAACTGGGCCTGGAAATTTTTCTTAAATTTTCTTCACTACAATCTAAGGATAATAAGGCCTATCTTAAGTGTTGTCAAGAGAGTTAAACGTCCAAATCACAAATAAGGTACCTAAGAAAAAAAGCATGCTTAATGATATTATTCCTTCTCTCCCAGATGAGTTTGGTCAGAAGCCTTCCATCTAGAACTAGGAGTTTCTTCACATTCAGATCAGTGAGACATCAGGAAGGTTAGACACAGAACAAGGACTTTATTGCACGCAGATGAATTAGAATGTCTAAATGGTGACAGTGAAGCTATAAGAAAGAAAGAGAGAGAGAGAGAGAGAGAAGGAAAGAAGGAAGGAAGGAAGGAAGGAAGGAAGGAAGGAAGGAAGGAAGAAGACAGACTTTTGGAATCCCAGGGACTCAGGAGTTAGAGATAGGAGGATAGCAAATCTGAGGCCATCTTTGGCAACTTAATGAGACCCTGTTTTAAAAAAAATCAAATGGGTTGGAGATTTAGCTCAGTGGAAGAGTCTTGCCATGCATGTACAAGGCCCTGGATTTGATCCTCAGTCTTTTAAAAAAAAAAAGACTTTTGCTAGGAGAATAGTGATGATGTACAATTTCATTTCATTTTTTCTCTTGATTTTTCTTCCCAGGAAAGTTGGATGCCAAGAAAGAAAAATGCAAGACTTTACCAATTACCCTAGTATTCAAAATTGCCAAACCTTCTACTTTGGAGTCTGGATTTTCTCAGGGGAGCTGACTTTAGTTTAAGAATATTCACACACATTAATTGAACAATAAACAAATACACTAAGGAATTTTTCTCTGACCACTTTTCTAATCTTCATCAATTAATCACTATATCGCACAAAGGCCTTAGATTTTTGTAACACATTTTTTAAATCAAATTATTTATGTTAATAAGAACCCATCAAATTATTTGACTTTGGTCCTACATACCTCAGTGGGGGTTCCTGATCATCACTATGCCCCCAAAGTGACAACTGTGTAATAAGTCCCTAATTTATTATTATTTCTTATGGTTTGTGATACCACAAAGTCTTAAAACCATTGCATTAAAGTACTGTGGAACTCAGTCCATTCAGAATGTCTCTAACCACTGATTGCAGTGCAATCAGTAGTCTCAGAGCACCTCTACTTGTAACTAAGCCCAACAAAAGAGAAGAAGGTGGAACCAGCTCTCCCTCCTAAAGACTGTTGCCCCCTTCATTATGCATTTTTGCTATAGTTTTGTTATTTTCCTCCAAGGGTTTCTGTATTGAAAGGTTTGGTCCCTGGTGTGGTAATGCTCAGTAGTGGGACATCTAAGAGGCAGAACCTAGTGGGGGAACATCCTTAGGCCATTGAGGGCACTGCCTTTGGAAGAGGTTAAGGTAGTTCTCATCGGATCTTGAAAGAAGGTTCTTAAAAAAGAACAAGTGTGGCCTCTTTGGCTTCCTATCTTGTGATATGATCTCTTCCTCTAGTACACCCTCTTTCTTTGTGATGCTATTCACCTCAAGGTCCTCATTAAAGCCAAACTGAGACCAGTGTCATGTCCATGAACCTCCATAACTGTGAGCTAAATAAACTTCTTTATAATGTTACCCAGTGTGTTACTCAGTATGGTCTCTGTTACTAGAATACCTGACAATAAGAACTTAAAGGAGGAAACATTTATTTTGGACCACAGTTTCAGAGGTTTTAGTACATGGCCAGTTGACTCTATTGCTCTGGGCCTGAGATAAGGCAGAACATCATGGCAGAAGAATGTGGTAGAGGAAAGATGCTCAGCTCTTGACAGCTGGAAAGTGGAAAGAGAAAAGGGGGGAGAGAGAGAGAGAGAGAGAGAGAGAGAGAGAGAGATATCAAGACAAGAAGGGGTCAAGAACAAGATGAGAGCAATCAGTAAGGGGTCAAGGACAAGATATAGTACCCAAAGGCATGACCCCAGTGACTTACTTCCTCCAACTATGCCCCACCTGCCTACCATTTCCACCTCTTCCCAGTAGTCTA
This sequence comes from Glis glis, assembly GCA_004027185.1. Taxonomy (NCBI): domain Eukaryota; kingdom Metazoa; phylum Chordata; class Mammalia; order Rodentia; family Gliridae; genus Glis; species Glis glis. The sequence continues at coordinate 50,807 of PVJS01001743.1, forward strand.
TTCAAATTATTAATCTATTAAATGGATTAATCCATAGATGATCTCATCACTTCTCAAAAGCCCTATCTCTGGACATTGCTGCACTGGGTCCAAGCCTTCAACACATGAGCTCGTAGGAACATTCCAGATCCAGACCAGAGCATGCAGCTTCAGGTATTTTGTTATAGTAACAGAAAATAGACAATACAATCTACCTTATGCATCTGCCTTATGATTCTTCTTAGTTAAACAATCAATTTGCATGAAGTAATGTTTTAGAATAGCCATCCTAATTATTTTTAAGCTGCAGAATCATTTTTACAAAATAAGTCTTCAGAGAAGTCTTAATATATTGAACGGTTAAAAATGGGGGGGAGTTCAGGAATGAAGGCCTCTGTTCCATGGGCCTGTGGAGAGTCCCTTTTCTCCTCAGCCAAATCTAGAAACCAAGATCAGCCCTGAAGTACAATCATTGGACTGCCAGAGGACAGGAAGCCTTGTTTCCCTACCATTTGTAGAAAAGAAAAGAACTACACTTGTAATCCAGGTACTTTGGGAGGTGGAGACTGGAGGATCCTGGTTCCCGGCCAGCCTCAGCGCTCTTTCTCTCTCTCTCTCTCTCTCTCCCCCCCCCCTGTCTGTCTGTCTGTCTGTCTGCCTGTCTCTCTCTCTCAGTTTCTTCAAAATAAAGTATAAAAAATAGGGCCAGGGGTGTAGCTTGGAGGTAGAATGCCCCTGGGTTCAATCCCCAGTACTGCAAAAAAAAAAAAAAGAAAAGAACTGGGGGGGTGTTGAGTTCTAAGGTAGGTGATTGGGTTCTTCAGAGTAGACCTACCCCCACCTCAGAGTCTTCTCTAGCAGGCATATGTATGGAGGTGCTGGTCTGATGGATGTAGCTGAAGGTTTTGTAAGCAAATATCGTGACTCTGGAAACTTCTGAAGATGTTCTGTCTCTCTCTTGTTGAATTAGTTGAATCTATAGGTGGAATAAAGATTGATTTTATTATCCCGAGTTTGAGATTTCAAGGATCCTTGGATGGCACCTTGACCTGGGCACCTTTCATGAGCTATAGTAAATAAATATGATTTTGATCACCAAGCCTGTTTTTCTCCCTGTTACAACCTTTTAAAAATTTACTCTCAGGTCTTGTTTAGCTTTAGGTGTTCACTGATTTTTCAGATTCTGCTTATTAAGGACTCAGCTCTGCTCCAAGAGTTGCCTCATGCACTCTGGTGACAATAGCTGCGAGGTGTCAGACCCTGAACCAACTGCCTTTGCCAGCCTGGTGCCTTGACCCTAGCTACTCTTTTGTCCTTCTCTCCCCTACCCATCCTCCACTTTTGTTTCCCCATCCCTGATGCAGAAATACATGTTTATCTATGTATATGTTTCTTTGGGATAAAGTTGTACAAGCAGTAAAATCTTAGAAATCTCTATTTGGCGCTTGTAATCCCAGTACTTTGGGAGGCGGAGACCGGAGGATCCGGGTTCGCGGCCAGCCTCAGCTCTCTCGCTCTCTCTCTCCCTGTCTCTCTCTCTCTCTCTCTCCTTAGTGAGGCCCTCCGCAACTTAGTGAGACCCGGTTTCAAAATAAAGTATAAAAAATAGGGCCGGGGGCGTAGCGCGGAGGTAGAATGCCCCTGCTTTCAATCCCCGGTACCGCAAAAAAAAAAAAAAAAAAAAGAAATCTCTATTTGGGGAGTTACTTGGTTTGGGAATAGTTCAATAATGAGCAAAATTATATACATATAATAATTTATAGATGATAGACAGATGGATAGATAGATGATAGACCCTTCTTTTGACAAATCTCTGTCTTTATCAAAGATAAATCATGCAAACTTACAAATGCCTTATGGACAGTGTTTTCTTCCATTTCTACCTTCCTTGAAGAGCTGTGTTGTCAGTAGAAAGCACACAGCAAAAAATTCACTTATTAAATAATGGTTAATTATTTCTCTATTAAATATAACGCTCCCTTAGAGTTTCATGTCTTTCGTTCCTTAAGAACTTAGCAACGTTTCCAGTGGTAGTATAGTGCCTTATACACAGTAAATTAATAGATTCTTAGATACACTTTATTAGACTATCTGTCTGTTTACCATATAAAAATCGTTAAAATTGAACAGGGCATAGTGGCACATGCCTGTAATCCAAGTACTTGGGAGGTTGAGACTGGAGGATCACAGCTTGAAACCAGTCTCAACAACTTAGTGAGACCCTCAACAATTTAGTGAGACCTTTTTCAAAATAATATAGTAGATACGTAGGGCTAGGAGTGTAGCTCAGAAGTAGCATGCTCCTGGGTTCTATCCCCAGTATAAAAAAATAATTAAAATCGATTTACATGACTTTTGACTTCTATTCCAGGTCTCTGGGAAAATTATTTTAGAGGTAGTTTTTGGTAGAAAATACCATCCTTCCACACTTTTAGAATGAGAAGTTAAAACTTGTAGACCTAAAGTGAATTTCTTAAGATCTTTTTAGTTATCATTAGAGCTGTTCACTGAATATTCTAGGCACACAGAATAATTGCGTTTCCTTGAACAGCTTGAAGTAAAATGTTTTGGACAATAGCATGTCATCATATTTATGTATGATAAATGTTAAATGTCATTTCTAGGCAGAAGGCTTCTGCAGACTGGTACCTGATTCATCATTTTCTTTTCTGTTCTCCATAGTAATTACTGATTCTCCAGGGGTCAGAGGCTCCATCATCTTGCATACCTGAGTCAGAATTATCTAGAAGAAAGCCTCCAATCAATCCACAATGGACTTACAATATGAATGAGAAATAACCCTTTCTTATTTTGTCACTGAAATTTGGAATTAATTGTACAGCAGTAGCTTATCCTGGTTATGCAATCATCAGAGTTATTCACTAAATGACAACAGGGAATAGCTATTCATTTGTTACCAAATTTGTTGAACTCCCAAGAGGTCCTGTTCAGTCATGATTAGTGTTGGGTGGTTAAAAAAATAAGACAGATCCTGTGCCCTCCAGGCCTTACAGAGAATGCAGGACATGTACCAAAAGCTATGAAACAAGACAGTATGAAGTGATCCCTACAGCAGGGACAATGTAGAGTGCTAGGGACTTTCAAACAGGTAATCATTACTTCTTGTTGGCATGTCATAGAAATCTTCAAGAGTTAAATCTTCCTTTAACCACAGTTTAAAGGAAGGATAGGATTTGCATGTGCAGAGATGACAGTGATGGAGTCCCTATGATATGGTACAAGTTGAATAGTCTAAAAGCAAGCAAGTGCAGAGCATATTCCAGAAGGGTGAATATGGTTGCCTAGTCTGGTGATAGTAATGCAACTATTACTATGTAATGCAACTATTATTATGCCATTTTGGGGCTGCATTCTCAGGAGGATAGAAGCTAACCTCATCTTTGGGTTAAGGATGGCTATTCCTGGAAACAAATCAAGCTCTGCTTATTTGTGAGTGAAGACATGGCACTCATGTCTCTGGGCCTATATTCCTCGAGCAGGTGACTGCAACATTTTACTCAGTGGGACACGGAGTCAGGATAATTCATTTCAAACCAAGTGCCTATATATTCACTTTTAAAAAGAACTGTACCCACACTCAATTAGTTTTCTTTCACTTTAGGGTATCTAATACATTATTCTTTTCATCCCTCGGTATAAATTCCTTGATATTTTCCCTTCTAAAATCAAATCTAAGCCCTTGAAAAACATATATATTTATGGGGTACCATGTGATAATTTGATACATGTATACAAAGTGTAATGATGAAATCAGGGTAATTAGCATGTCCATCTCCTTAAACATTTATCATTTTTTTATATTGAGAAACTGAACTCTTCTAATTCTTTATAAAATACATAATTAATTATTGCAAACTACAGTCACTACTGTACTGCAGGACTCTAGTATTCATTTCTCCTATCTAATGCTAATTTGGTACCTGTTATCTGACCTCCCTCTATCCCCCCACCCCCTTCTTTCCAAGATACCTTTTCTATACTCTAGTGATCACTATTCTGCTCTTTACTTCTATGAAATCAAACTTTTTAGCTTTCACATATGAGTGAAAACATCCATCCTTCTGTGCCTGAATGACTAAGACTTGTTTTTTTTTTTTTTTTTGTGGTACCGGGGATTGAACCCAGGGGCATTCTACCTCCGAGCTACACCCCCGGCCCTATTTTTTATACTTTATTTTGAAACCGGGTCTCATGAAATTGCGGAGGGCCTCACTAAGTAGCTGAGGCTGGCCGCAAACCCAGATCCTCCGGTCTCAGCCTCCCAAGTACTGGGATTACAAGCGTGCGCCACCATGCCCAGCTGACTAAGACTTTTATTTGCTCTACTTTGCCTTTTTTCTTCTTTTCCTTATTTTTGACATGCATTCATGGATAGTCCACTAATGCCAGGTATTATATGTGGGTTTTTTTGTAGAATTTTCTTTATTTCTTATTGCGCATAGCAATTTCTATTTTGTGTTATACCTCTAACTAACCTAGAGGGCATGCCATATTCATCTTTAATTTTCCTTCAATTCCCTACCCTAACCTAACCCAGAAGTTTATAGCATGTAGTAGATATTTTGCAGAATGAATGGTTTTTCCTTTTTTCATTGACTTTCTTTTATGATCAGACATGGAACCCCCATTGTGTCTGTCCAGAGGCAAATTTGACCACATGTTGACCACAGTGGGCACACATCCATCACAGTTTCTTTCCTTCCTTGTGCTAACCAGGGGCCCCACCATCCCATTTCAGCTGTGTAAACTAAAGTCAGATCGCATGGCTGCCAGGATATTTGTGGTTAAACCACTCGACCACCTTGGGATTGTGTTAACACTGTGTTTTGGTTTGAGGAAGTGTGTGTGGGTTGGAGATTGATTTGACTTAGACTATTTAGTCGTAACAGGATAGCCTGCTTCAGGTTCACTTTGGTAAAGTAAAACCAGCAGCTCTGGGAATTGGTTTTGTTTGCTTTTCATCAGTGTTTGATATAAAATGGGTGCCCAAGCAAGGCGAGGGGCCACGGAAGTAGTCCACTTGAAGAGGAATCAACTTCCTTCCTGGCATTCAGATTGAATGTAATCTGAAGAGCCCTTGAAAAAACACCAATGGTGAAAAGAGGGGGGAGCTGGCTTCTATCATAATTGGTGTTTGCCCCAGGATATGAAAATGTCTTGCTAGAAACAATTCTGGCAAGAATTGTTTGTAGAGAGTTCTATAGAGAGTATAGTGGCCACACAAAAAGTTTATCTGGAATTCAGCTGTAGTCAATAGATTAGATTTCCTAATAGACTCTTTAGTTTCTTAGGTTTAAACTTATTGACTCAGTCCTATTATGAAACTGAACTCCCTCTCTTTTGCTGTCTTTGACATTGTTTTCTTTTAATTGAGAATGGTCAAAAGTATGTGTTGCTATCCTTTAAAGGGTAAGCTGTTGTTCCTGTAATTGATGGTTCATTCTGGCAATGTGAATAGATGCATATATAACCTTCTACAGGTTCTTTCTTTGTGAAATGAATAACTGGATTTAGGCATGAAGTCAGCCTAGTTGCACAGAGTAAGCTTTTGACAAATCCTAAACATTTTGAAGCTGGAAAGAACTTTGGAGGTCATCACTTCCAACCCTATTGCCAATTAAGACAATAGCATCCAAGATCGAGAAATTACCTCCCCCTTCAAGACAATTCAGCTATCCAATAACAATGTCAAGAGTCCTAAATTGAACCATGTGCCACTGTAATCCCAGTACTTGGGAGGCTGAAACAGGAGGATCACAGGTTTGAGGCCAGGGTGCAATAACTTAGTAAGAACCTGTTTCAAAATAAAAATAAGTTAGGCTAGGGGTGTAGCTCAGAGGTAGAACACCCCTGTGTTCAATCCCCAGTACCACCAGAGAGAGAGACATTTTGAAAATCAAGAGTGTTTGATTTTCAAAAGTGTCAAGGTTAAAAGAGTCAAAGAAAGACTGAAGAACTGTTCCATATTAAAAGAAAAAAATGAAAACTAAAGGCATCATAGATTGTATATTTTGAAAATAAAGGAAATTTGGGGACAATTGAGGGAAAGGTGAATGGGGTCTGAGTATTAGATGGTAGTAATGAATCAACATCCATTTCCTCATTTTGGTGTCTGTGTTATGGTTATATAGAGAAGGCCTTTGTTAGGCTTACCTAATATTTAGGGGTGGCCTCACAGGAGAAAAGTCTTCATACGGGGAAAATATTTCTTTGTTCTATTCTTGCAACTTTAAGTTTAAAATCGCTTTGTGAAAAGACAATAATTAAAGAAAGACGCTGTTTTTAACATTAGTTCTTCAGAATTGTCTCTTTGATCATTAAAGATTTAAGAAAAGATACCTTGGGGTTACACACAGTATCCCAGACCTTTGGTACTCCTTGACCTGCACCCTTCTATCAATAGCCACTAGAGAGTCAAAATATCCTTTCTCAGGACAATAATCCTGGATTGGGACCTTCCTTTCATTCTCTTTGGCTTCTCTCATCCACAGTTGAATGTTAGCACATCAAAATATGCATTTGCACAGTATTTTCAGGTAAAAAATTTATTTTATTACAGTGTGACAATGCTTTGGGCTGGTATGTTTCTTTCAATACAGTATAGATCCTCCTCAGATTTTATTTTATATATAATTCCTTTCACATACATAATCGGGTCAGGGCTCCTATAAAATGTCCTTCATTCTGTATTTGTCTAGTTCCATGTGGCACTGATTAAGATTTTCCCACCTCTTTCGTGTTGCCTATGAAGGTATGAGTGATAAGATGCTTCTTTGTTAAGATGCAAAGCTTATTCAGTAACTTCAGCTTGGTCTTTCAGTGACCACGTATTTTCAAGTTCTATCCTGGTTCTTGCTCAATATAGTTGCCTTCCACAATATAGTTTGAGGAGAGATAAGAATATTTCTTCAGAATACTTTAAATCCCTTAAGCAACTCAAAATTAATGCCTTAGTGGAAAGATGGCGATAACAGCATAGTTGGTCAATCATGTGAACCTCCTACGTGAAAACAAAGCAGCTGGAAGGGAAAGCAAAATAGTCAAAACACAAAAGGCCATGGACAACATATGCGATTAAATTAGGTGACAAAGAAACTCCACTAATGCCAAAATAGACCAACTGTCAGTGTGATCTCAACCCGTGGGTGACACAGAAAGAATCTGACAGACCTGAAAAGAGGAAAATTCCAACACAAACAATGGATATTCATGATCATATTAGGACAATTTTGAGAACAGCACTGTAAGAAGCAGGATCTTCCCAGTCCAACATCAGGTGAGTGTAGGAGCTTGTGGTAAATAAGATCCTGGCTGGAAGGGCCTTATATAGAGAAGAAATGACAAACAAATTTGAATAAAATTGAGTACTGATAAAGAAAACAGAAGAGGCCAATAAATATGAGGAGATAAACAGAACCAGGAAGTCTCATGAAGCAAGCTAATAATATATTTTGAGTGCTACTGGAAAATACAACCAACATCAAATTTTTTTATAGCAATGCCTTATGCCAAAAAGAAAATGGGTAATGTATTTATGATGCTCAAGAAAATGTGATTTAAGGATTGTATATCCATCAAGATTGACTTTTACATAGTCAAGGCAAATACAAAGTTATCAATATGCTAAGCACTCAGAGTATTTTCCCCATGAACTATTCTGCTAGAGAACAAGAAAGTCAAAAGGATGTCACATGGTTTGTGCTATTAAACAGTCAAAAGGATGTCACATGGTTTGCATAGTAGTCAGGGTTAACAGAAAGTTATCAATATGCTAAGAACTCAGAGTATTTTCCCCATGAACCATTCTACTACAGAACAAGAAAGTCAAATGAATGTCACATGATTTGCATTGACTATTAAACAGTTACCATGAGAACTAAGATGAAATAAGAGTTAAAGGGGAGAACATAGTAGATAATGGTCATCTAGTCAGGCTGTAGATATAGCACAACCATAAAAAATGGAAAGAACATGGGAAGAACCTAAGCAAAATATTTTTACCTGTTGTTTCATTCATCATTCTCACTGCTGTGACCCTATATGCCTGACCACACACAACTTAGAGGAAGGATGATTTATTTGCTCACAGTTCTGAATATTTTGGAGTTTTAGTCTGTCAGGCCAGTTATGTCAGTGGAGCTCAGGGGATGGTGACAGGAGGCAGAAAGAGGAAGAGAGCAAGTCACTGCTTTCACATCATGGAGGCCAGAAGCAAGAGAAAGAACAAGGGGAGAAGGAACCTTATATAATTCCAAAGACCACCACCCAGGGACCCCTCCTCAGCAACCAAGCTCTGCCTCCAACATGGTTGCCTTGCTCTCATGAGGTTTAGGGGGTCATTCTAAATCCAAACCATTACACCTGTCCTCAGAAACTATGTTGGTGGTGCTAGGTTTAGTACTATTACTCTGAGAGTACTGCACGTACCATAAGGATTAAAGGATATGAATAATTGTGGTATATACTATATATGTCAGTTCCTGTCATGGAGAACTAGGATTCTCCTTTTAGAATGAAGAAGATACCAATATAACACAGAAGAGGATAAATAAAAACCCTTACAGTTTTTACTGTTAAATGAGAAGTTAATTAAATTAAATGAGAAGTTTCAGTGTGATTTCATGAGGTAACATGTTTTATCTTTTATTTTTATTTTAATTACTAATGCATGTTAATTGTACAAATTGATGGGCTTCACTATGACATTTACATATATACTTTGATCATGTCTACCCTCCCTTTTACCATTTCTTGCAACTAGGAGGGTCTGCACTCCCCTCTCCTCCCCCTCTTCTGGATTCCCATTCCCTTTTCTAATAATGTCTATCTACATTTAGGTTATCTTTTTCTTTTTTTTTTTTTTTTGGTGTGGTACTGGGGATTGAACCCAGGGGCATTGTACCTCCAAGCTACACCCCCAGCCTTATTTTTTATTCTTTATTTGAAAACAAGGTCTCACTAAGTTGCAGAGGACCTCATTAAGTAGCTGAGGCTGGCCACGAACCTGTATCCTCTGGTCTCAGCCTCTCAAGTACTGGGATTAAAAGCGTGTACCACCACACCCGGCTTAGGTTATCTTTTTCTTCTACTTCTAGGTCTTTGTTTTTTCTTTTCATTTTTTCTAGTTTCCACATAGAAGAGGAAACATGTGATACTTGGCCTTCAGTGTCCGGCTTATCTTACTTAATACGATATTGTCCAGATCCATCCATTTTTCTCCATATGACATTCTTTTGGCTTAATTCTTTATGGCTTAATAATACTCAATTGTGTATATATACCATATATTCTTTATCCATTTATCTGTTGATGGCATCTAGTCTGATTTTGGCTAATCTAGCCATATTTTGGCTATTGTGAGTAGTACCTCCATAAACATTTTAATATGTTGAGGATCTCCATTTCCCTCTACTGTCCAAAATCTCTGTGTTTCTCCAAGTCTCTGTGTGTCCACCATTAAATTTCAGCATTCTTCCAGTCACCCACAGATGCTCTCCAGTTGTTTTGAGTCTATCTCATGGAGAAGCAGGCTAGTGCTGGGTACCTCTAATCTGCCATCTTAAATCACTTGTTACTTGGTAATTTGTTTTAAATACATGTATATTTCCTAGTTTTTTCCCATTGCACAGACCTAGAAATAATATGCAATGAAGAAGCATTGAACATTGCTAGTATCTAGTTTGTGATGCTGAAATAACATTTCCCATTAAAAGACTATAGAAATTGGTAATTCCAGGGCTGGGGCAAGAAATGTTGAAGATGATCCTGATATGATTTTTCATAAGAAAGACGCCATAACATGACAGAATCAGTACTAAAATTTGGGTCTAAGCATCTTCTATGTACCTTGCTTAGTCACTACAGGAAGACCATGAACTTCCTTTATAGACTTGTATGGATTACATGCAAATCTTTGTTCAGTGGCTCTTTTAGTTTCAAACTAATCTGATTCATAGTAATGGACAATTTTATGACAAAGACACCTGTTCCTTGCAATCTAAACCATAGTCTACGGTGAGCTCCATTTACATTGGCATTAGTAACTTCTAGCTCCTATCTACTTGGGATGAATTCAAGCAGGTGTCTTAGAGGCAAAAGTCCCCTTATCATATTACAAATGCCTTGGCATGTAATAATGTTCATTACTGAAATCCTTCTTGAATTGATGCATGATAGATGCCAAATTTAGATCTATTTCAATAGGAGCTTTGAAAAATCACCACTGTGTCTTTTCTCTCCATGTATCAATCAGTGTCATAATTTGATTTATCATGTATCATGAGTCAGACACTGTGCTAGACTCTGAAGAGAAACCACTAACCCAAACATACTTGAACCCTTGAACCCGAGTCTGAGATGTTGACTATCTCTTCATCCCTGACCATCATAGGAAAGTTTAGGTTCAGGCTTTGTCCAGGCTGACAATGTGCAATGCAGGATAACATCTGTCATGAGTCTCAGAGGAATGTAGCTCCAAAATCAGAATGGCAGACCAGCAATTATCTTCTTGATAAAGTAGGAAAACATCCTTTTCCAAAGGATTATGATTCCCCCTCCCCCATATATACACATGCACACACAAAAGCATGGAGTAAGCAACATGGATGGAAACTAGTTGCTCTTTTCATACAGTTTTTAATCCTCTCACTCTGCTTAAACACATGCTAGGCAAAAATCAATATAGATAGCATAGTGTATGTATATCTAATTCTTATAAATTGAGTCATATTTTAGTAAGATTTCAAACTAGTATGCTCATTACACATGAATGCTTTGGGATCCTTTGTAGTCATTCGACCTCTTCTAAAGCTGTCCCTGTTAGAGTGTTTACAGACTAAGTTCTTAAGAGTTTTTAACCCTCCACTTGGATCCAAGATCTCATATATTTTAATTTTTATTTTCCAATAAAAAATGAGGGCGTGAAGTTTGTATACATCCATTGAGCTGTTTAGTAATGTGCAATGGATTAAGGAAGACTTTTTAAAAATAATCTTCCTTTGGTCTTTCTATAAAACAAATTAAGAAAGTACAAACATCTCTTTTATTAGTTACTTGTTTAATTCTATGTCATGTTTCTTAAAATGAAGAGCACCCATTCCGTCATGCAAATTGTAAGCATAAAATTTATCATCCATATATACAACTTCTACATTTCATTAAACCATGTAAAAGATGTAGAAATATCACTCACATGAAAGCCTTCTTCCTGCTTCCCTTTGTTTTCTTTTATGGTAAAGAAGGTATCTTGTTTGCTTTCTCTGTCTTTTGGAAGACAGCAGTGGGTTTTTTAAATTTAATCTGAGGTCTGTATCTTTTCTTGTATTTACTTGGCTCCAGATCTTTTCACAAAGCGAGATTGTCTATATTCTTCAGGAATTGATGACCAAGCATCTCATTTTTTTGTTGTTGTCTTAAGAGATTACTGCTTATTATAACATCTTATTAGCAAATCAACCTTTATTTTAGCATCCAGTATAATACTTTGCTGTGTTTTCATAGAGGCTTCCTTAATAATGACCCCAAGTCCCTTTCTCAATGTTTGGGAGGGGTGCAAAATACCCAGCCAAAGCAATAATGGAATTCCTCTTTCCTTCCCTCAAGCGATTAGTCCAGGATTGGATTGACCAATAGGAGTCTGATGTTACAGTTTGAGACCAGGAAAACAGGCTCAATCATTCTGTAGTGGCAAAATACAGAGATGTGAGTCTGGGATTGGGCAGTAGCCACATTTCTAAAATGGAGAGAGATATGATCTGAACAAATAAGGAAGTTACCGGAGAGAAGAGATAGAGAGAATGCTTTAAGTGCTCATGTCCTTGGTTCAATTTCTTTGAGGCTGCCTGACTCTTCCACAGTTTTATTTGTGAGCAATGCAAGACTAGCAAAAATTTAAAAAATGGAATTTGTTTGCTGCATATGATGTACAACTGTATCAATCAAAATTTGTAATACCTAAAGCCAGGTAAAGCAAAGTTATCCTGGTCCATATCTGTGCTGAATTTAAGAAACTAGAGAAGCTTGTAGAAAACGAGGGCTAGAATATAGTGAAACGCTAGTGTTCCTTTTATCCTACTTGGTTTGTGTCGGGCTTCTGTCTCTAGCAACCAATGTTATCAGAATAATGTATTTTTCTTTTAGAGAAAGAGAACACACACATTGGTTGAAAGCCTGCTATGTGCTGATCTTTGTTGAAAACACTACATGTATTCTCAATCCTTACTATAGTGCTGCAAGGTCAATATTACTATTTACAGTTAAAGGACTTATAGCTCAGAAGCTGAGATGCAGAGAATGAAAATAATTTTTTTTGAGCCAAACAACTAATAAGTACAAAGCCACAATTCAAATCCAGGTTTTTCTTATTTTGAAATCTATTGTTTTGACATTCTCCATTATATCATGATGTCCAATAGGAAAGCCAAAGCAATGCTAATCGCTGAGCAAGGCAATGGGATTTAGTGGAAACTTATCACTTAGTCAGGAAGTTAATTCCCAGCTTTATCCCTTACTTGGCTGTGTGACACTGGACAAGCCAAAACTCTTATTTGATTATTTTCCATCTCTATAGAATTTTATCCTATGAAAAAATATGCAGACACCATCAGATTAATATAAATTTATAATTTCTGAAATGAGTATGGATTTCTAGAAAGCTTCCCACAACCATCAGGTCTGCATCCAGGGCCAAGTAGTTGCAAGTCTATGGAAAAGGGTTAATATTTTTTATTTGTCTGCAGTCAAGACAAAAAATGAACTAAATGACCTGTCTGGGGATGAAGCCTCCAAAATCAAACTCACCATTGATAGAGGACATAATTCTCAATCAATAAAAATCTACTAAAATATTATCCACCAGTGAGCAGTGGGTTTTTATAACTCATTGCTTATCAGAGCTATGTTACCATAAACCAGATGTAACATGGTAGTGCTCTATTTTGAAATTATATGGTAATATTTTCTTTATGTGTTTTGGGTTAAAGCAGACTTTCCAAAACATCATGTCTTCTTATAGCAGATCTTGAAGCAAAATTTAACCTGTGGGCAAGGGCCAGTTCTATTCAACAACATAAGAAATAATTCTCAAAGTATTTTTAACTCTTAAAAAGAAAAAAAATTATGCTAACTGTAAAAAAAATCATGTTATTTTGAAAGAATTGCTGCGGATCTGAGGACTTTATAGGTGTAGTTGGGTTTTTCACACATCCCACATTCACCTACAATTTGAGTAGATATTAATATTTTTTCTTTTTTCTACTATAAATACTGTGTTTTGAAATCTCTGTTTTCTTTTTGATGCATTTGAATATTTTTTCATTTCAAATTTTCTCCTTCTGACATGACTGTGTTGACACATACAACCCTATTTGAAGAGTAAAAGCAAGACGGGGATTAAATTCAGTCAAACAACTGGCTGGTTAATTCTTATGAAAACTCATGCATTGGTTGAACTATAAAATTGAACTTCTCTCTATTTTCAGATGTGTGACAAAAAGCAGGACTAAGTTCTGAATACCTATCACTTTCTATAGAAAATAAAAGCCTTGGCTTATCATTGTTCTGCCCACTCCCTTATGTTTAAAAGAACCAGTAGAATATGTTAGCCTATGACATGTTAGTCTCATCTTCTGGAGCCACATGGAAAAATCAATCATTAGTATTTTTAATTTATAAGACATTTTCTTCCACAAATATATGAATTCTCAAAGGTTTTATGCTATCCCAGATTCCTACTCCCTGCTTAGAGAAGCTCACCCAGGCTTAAGATAAAGTATTTCACTTCCATACTCTCCTATGAGTGACTTTTTATTTTGATTTTCTATTGTCAATGTTTGCCAAAAGAGCTAATCTAGAAGGGATGATATAAGAGTGACCATAGAAGTTAGAGTCTGAGGATACAGAAAAAAATAAGACCTGGAATTTCTGTCATATTCTATTCTGTGGCTATGAAAATGATACTTCTATGATTGCTCTCCAGATATAAATTTCTTAGAAAATAGACCATAACTCCTTCATTGGAAATGTTTCTTTTGTTCAAAGACTTCAAAGGAGGAATACATCTCTAGAATGGAGAAATTTCTGGGTCATTGTTGCATTTTTATAAAGATTCTGGCTCTTACATATTCCTTGTTCCTTAGCCTTCAGTCTGTTTTTAGCCTTCCTGGGGTATATCCCTCCTTTTCCTCTACTTTTTTCTTAAAATATTATCAAAGATTCTGTCTGCAACTCTTTTTTCAGTCTGAGCATGCATTCAAACTCCACCATGATTTCTAAACATTGTCGATGCCAATATATCTATTTTGGGCACTAATTTTTCCTTAGTTCCAAATACATGTAATCAAATGCCCCCTGGAGTTCTCCCCTTTGGAGACTTTATCTAGACATGTATGAAATCTGAATTCCTCTCTCCAGAAGTAGGTGTAAATCAGGTGACTGCCTGGCCACATGACAGTTCCTTCTGCCTAAGTGAACAAAGTTGATAGGCTCAGCTTTGGATGGACACATTTGGTTTTCCAGGAACTTGGAAACTGAATGGAGAAAATAGGAAATGTAAGTGGTTATAACTTAGTCATTTTGATGGCAGTTACAAGAAACAGTCTCTCCAAACTCCTGTTGCCAGGCAGAGTCTACAGAGGTAACCCAGTTTCTGCCAGAACCCATTGCTTTTTCTTATTGCTACATTATTAAAACCTTCTTCTCTTCATGTATTCCCTATCTGTAATAACTGTCCCATCATCTGCCTGGGTAGCCAAGCAAGAAATTGGAAATCCCAAGAGTCATCTTCTAGAAGCAGGAGGTGGGGTAGGGTGGGGTGATATCTGAAAGTATTAGAGGGAAAAGTAATTGGAACTTGCGCAGAGTAATAATGTCTTTTCTCAGCAGAGAGAAAGGAAATCCTCATAATTCTGGGGGAGATCAAACAACTGGGAAAAGTCTTGGCTTAGTAGTGGGGGAAAGTTAACTCTGGATTAAATGCTATGGTGTTCTACCCAACAAAGCTTAATAGCAACACCCAAGAGGATGCTAATGCTTCCCAGTAACTTCACTGTGTACCAGAACAAAGCTAAAACATATATTTTTGAAATATCAACTATCCCAGTACTCAACAAGTAAAATTTTACAATAAAAAAATTACCAGGAAGCTGGGCATGATGGCGCATGCCTGTGATCCTAGTACTTGGGAGGCTGAGACTGGAGGATCGCAGCTTCTTTTCCAGCCTCAGCAATTTAGGGAGGCCCTCTGCAACTTAGTGAGACCCTGTTTCAAAGTAAAAATAAAATGAGGGAGTACCTCAGAGGCAGAATGCCCCTGAGTTCAATCCTACCATACAAAAAAAAAAAAAAAAGAGATTACCAGGAAAGCAAGAAAACATAACCCATTGCCCATTGTGAGGAGAAAACAATCAATCAAAACTGACCAAGGATAGCACAGATTTTAGAATTATTGCTTAAAAATATTTATTATCACTGCATTCAATATGTTCTAGAAGTTGGAGGAGAAAGAACATGTCAACATAGACATGGCTGATAGAAAAATGATGCAAACTTTAGAGATGAAAAATAAAATCTCTGAAATAAAAACTATACTAGATGGGATTATCAGTAAATTAGACATTTCATTTAAAAACTTATTGAACTTGGAAAACTAGTAATAAAATTATACAAAGAAAATACAGAGCAGAAAGACACTAAAAAGAAAGAAAAGATCCCTACAATCCAAAGCTCAGTGAACCCAAAGTACAAGATACATGAAGAAAATTACACTAGGACACATTTTAATCAAATTACTTGAAGATAGGGATAAACAGAAAAATATTAAAACAGAACATGCAGAGGAAAAAAAGATTTTACATAGAAAGAAAAGAAGAAAACATTAATTATGCAAATTAAAAGTACACAGTAGCCATTTTATTGTGAATAGCACAAAAATTAAGTACATTTTACCCCAGTATATGAAAAGTATTATCTGATTTCACGAATAATTCATGTAATTCATTGATAAACAAAAGTTCTTTTTTTCTTTTTCTTTTTCTTTTTTTTTGATACTGGGAATTGAACTCAAGGGCACGCTTCCTCCAAGCTATACTCCCAGCTTTTCTCACTTTTATTTCGAAACATGGTTTTGCTAAGTTGCTGAGGGCCTCGCGAAGTTGCTGAGGCTGGCCTCGAACCTGAGAGCTTCCAGTCTCAGCCTCCCAAGCACTGGGATTACAGGTGTGAGCTATTATACCCACCTGACAAACCAAAGATCTTAGGAAAGTTTTAAGTGGTTTCACTTTTGTCTTTCTTGTTACTATAGAAAATATCAAACAACATTCACGCTGAAATTATGTTTGTTTATCAACTGCAACCATGGGTTAACTATATAAAAGTTTACCCAAAACTAATGAAAATATTCTATTTTGTGATATATTATTATTGTTAAGTTTTGTGTTACAGAATATTACCATTAAAATTTGCAGTAAACTTAAGTATATGTAAACATCCATTTTCTCAGAGAACTAGCAGCTAAACACTTAGCAATAC
>PVJS01001743.1:67430-92928 GCA_004027185.1 Glis glis
TTTTTTTTTTTTTTTTTTTTTTTTTTTTTTTTTTTTTTTTTTTTTTTTTTTTTTTTTTTTTTATTGGTGCATTGTAGTCTCACTTCACAACGAGTATCAGTTTGGTGTTAACATACATGCACACAGCTCTTGGTGTCCCTCCCCCCGCTTCCCCCCCCGCCTCCCTCAACAGATGAATGGATCACAAAATTATGGGAAATACACACAATGGAATTCTACTCAGCAATAAAGAAGATACAATAGATTTTCAAAACCCATCCCTACTGTATTTCAGTACCTTCTGTGTTTCATAATCAGGTGACTCAGGGACTTGTTAGTCCTCAGATTCTTTGGAATTGCAGCTGTTTTGCTTGGAGATGCATTTGGAGGCAGCCCAGGAGGGTAAGTATAACCTAGGAGGACACTCCTGGAGGGAGCACTGTTCCTTGTGTTTGCACTTTTTCTGGGTGTACAAATGCTCTGCGGGCTGGAACAGCCTACAGGTGGCTGCTATCTTCTGCCTTGATGCAAAAATGCGGACAGGCTGACTCATTTTGCTGAATCATTTTACTAGTGATATGACTCTCAGTTTGGTTACCCACAGGCATTTCTGCTGTGACTGGGTACCCTGGGGGAAGTTTTATGTTAATGTATTAACAGTGCCTTTTCCAGCCCAAGTGAAAGGTTGTGAATGGCAGCAAGGAAAACCACACCCTCTCATGTATATCCGCTTACAGTTTACAAGGATTGGGGCAACCTGACCTCTTGGGCTTGTATACTTCTTTGGCATCTCTGGGCAAAAAGCCTCAAGACTTCAAAGTTGGTATTTTGACTGCAAGGCAATATCTCGTATTTCAATCATCTCTATACTTCAACTCTTTAAGGCTATCCTGAAGAGGCCTCTAGCTATCTACCAAGAAAGGCCCAACACAGAGGCTAATACTGGAGATGAGAGACTGAAGTTTGCTGCCTGTGCAAATGGAAGGCTCCTTCTGCTTCTAAATGTAAAGGAAGTTTGACAGGATCTGTGTTCTGTATGAACCATATTTTTCTCATTTCTTCAGTTGAATCTACTGACAAAGGCATCATTAAAAACAATAAACTTACATTTCAATTTGATAACCTACAGTGAACTTAAAAAATGTCCCAAGAGATTTGCTAGATGCTGAAAGTAGAAGAATGAATAGTCAAAGTCCTGACCTCTGGTAATATAGAGTTCACAAAGGACTTGTAGTGAATAAATATGAGTGTTCATAGAGTCTGAAAACATACACATGTATGTATAATAATACATGAATAATGTCAAGGACACTTAACATATAAAACCTATACTGTAATATCATATCTCCAGATTTTATAGATACCTGTTGAATATAAAAAGATAAGTACCATAGTAACGGTATGGAATCAGACCCTATATTCCAATGAATAATTAATTCTGCCTGATGAAGATAACTTAGGGAAAGAGGGAAAAGGCTTTGGGGGATGAGTAGATGTTCTTAAGGTGAAGGAGCTAGAGAAAAGTGCTGCATGTGAAGAAAAAAGCATTGGAAAAGAGAGTAGATCTTGGTCCCATTTGAGGATAGAGGTCACAAGAACTTTCCAAGAAGTGGAGATGGATGGACAGGTGTTTCTTTCTTTCTTTGTTTTCTTGCTTGTTTTTAAATTGAGGTTGGAGAGTTGGAGTACTGAAAACTTACTAGAGACACAGTGGCAACAGTTTCTGTCCATTTGTGGCCATTCTTCTGTTCTCCTGGCAGCCAGAGGTTTGATAATCATCATATTGATACTAGCAGGAAACACAATCAGTAAATGTTCAGGGAGAAGCCTGGGCAGTTAAAAGGGGTGTAACTTTGTATTTAAAAAGCATAAAGGGCGGATCAGAGATGTGCCTACTTGGTAATCTATAGTGATTGCCTACAATTTTCCAATACTACAAAATTAAACTTTAGTCTACAGAGTCACACACAGTGCCTGAAATAGCCCTTTGCTGGGCTGATGTTAGATGGAAGGATTTCTATAGCCACCATTCTTGAGCCTAAGACCTGGAGGCTCTTTGGACTTTTGAGGTTCAAAGTCCATGAGGACAATTGAGGTTGAATAGGAAGAAAGCTCTAGTACAGTCCAGTGGTAGAAACTGAAGAAGAAGTCTCAGAAACTCACCTGGTATCACTTGGACACATGTTAGAAATGCAGGCTCTCTGCCCCATTCTAGGCCTCATGAATCCAAATTTCCATTTTAACAAGATCCCCTAATGATTTATATGGTACTGGTCTGCAGACCACACTTTGAGTAGCAAAATGTAAGGCGCAGATCCCTAATTTGGATGTATATTGGAATTAGTTGGGGAGTTTTAAGAAATAGTAATCTTTGGGCAGAACACAGGAGAGATAATCAGGAAAATGTCTCATTAAGAAGTAGGTTCTCAGCCTGGTGCAGTGACTCATGACTATAATCCCAGTATTTGGTGGGAGACTGAGACAGAAGGATCACAGGTTTGAGGTCAGCCTCAGCAACTTAGCAAAAACCTGTTTCAAAATTTAAAAAGGGTTGGGGGTCTGGGGAATGTGACTCAGAGGTAGAATGTCCTTGGGTTCAATCCCCAGTGCCAGAAAGAAAGAGAAAGAAAGAGAAAGAAAGGAAGGAAAGAAGGAAGGAAGGAAGGAAGGAAGGAAGGAAGGAAGGAAGGAAGGGTTTTCAGTGTCATAACTAAATTAAAATGTAGATCACATGGATTGACGATGGACCAACAGACAGACTGATGGGCCAACAGATGGCTTTGAAGAGGGCAGAAGACTATAAAATGAAAATCTAAAATTTTGATAAAAAACTTGGGGGTATTCTTTCTCTTAATAAGCTTAATACAATGTTTTACCAGCACATACTAACTGTCAGGAAACATACATTTTAAAAATGTAGATTTGGTACCACCCCACACTGAGTCAGCCAAATGCTCCACAATTCTATTGTGGCTTTAGAGGGAAGCCAAGTGGTCCATAATTTCTATACATGCTTCAGGAGAACCTTATGTATACCAAAGTTTAATAAGTACTTGTTCATGAGTCCTGGCCAACTGCAGAAGTGCAATCTGAACTAAAGTGTTTCTCATTGAGAGGACTTCTAGTGAACATTTGGATAGGAAAATTCTTTACTGTACAATATTGATTCACACACTGGAAAACGTTTAGAATCCCTGGCTCTGACTACTAAATGCTATAATATACCCTAGTCATTGTGAGAACCAAAATGTCCCCTGTTGTATTTCCAGATGGCACCTCCAAGCTGCAAAATGCTAGCTTAGACTCCCTCATTCTCTGCCAGAATAATGTGAAAGATTAAGTGTACTGAGCATTGTCTATGTATAACAGGAGATCATAGCAGATACTGAATTTGGGCAAGTCCAATCACATCTCCTGAAACTGTAAATATGTGCAAGTGAGGAGGTATGGGGTAGGCTGAAAAGACACTGAACCTGGGAAGGCTTGGGGTGGAAACCACTCCCTGGCTCTGCAACATCAGGATGCCATTTCTTTGCTTGGTCCTGTATCTTTCATTATTAAATGGAAAAAATTAAAAATATCTGATTCAGTTATCTCACTACTGGGATATGATGAATACAAAAATGCTTTAGATATTATGAATTCTATTTAAATAAACTTAATAATAGTTGCTTTTCTCTCTATAATATGCTAAGTCTCTAAGGTGGGTGTCAACCTAAAGTCTGATCCTGCATGCTTTAGAAGCTCCTCTGCAGCCTGGTGGTACCAGCAAGTCCTCCCATTGGTTGAAATTGTGTGTGAAATACTCAAACTGCAGCTGCAATGTTAAAGGTTGTTTTTTATTCTAGTTCTTGCACTCTAAAGCCTCTTAGAATTTCCCTCACACACATTGAAGAGCAGGTGGTCAATGGGAAATTCCTTTAAGTCCCCTGCGCAGCTTTTTTTTAGCCTGCCTATAGAGTTCTGTTCTCTCACTTTCTTTTTTGCTGTTTCTTCCTGTCTCTTCTTGCGCATGTACATAATATAATATGTATACTATATATTTTGAGGAGGCATAACCTGCGTCTTTGTGACAGAAAGTATGCATTGCCTCTTCCATACCTACTCTCCACCAGCTCTTCTCCTCAGGAGCCTGACTCCATGGACTGCATCAGTATGCCCTCTACTTTCCAGATAGCTTCAGCCCATGGTAGCTCTAGCAGGAGATCAGAAGTGGGGAGGAAAGAGAAGTGAGGCTCTTTATCTCTCTGGTTCCCAACTCCTGCCTATGCCCTTCACAGAAGGTCCCCTACTCATCAATAAGCAGCAGCTTGGGGTTTCACTTTTTCCAGGTTTACCTCTTCCATCTCTTGACTCTTTGGACCTTGTGATAGGTCATTGCCACTTTTGCTGGTCTCAGTTTCAGTACTATTTCTAGTATCTCCCCTACACTCCTCCTTTGTATGTATTCATTTTGTGGATAAATCAACCTTGAATTATCCTATTTTGAGTGGGACATCTGTGTCCTTGGGACCTTTGCTGATGTAGTGTCATATCTATCTATCTATCTATCTATCTATCTATCTATCTATATCTATCATCTATTTTTAACTGGACTTTATGAACCAAAAGTAGACATGTCTCTGTTACAGGACTTTCCCCATTAAAGCTTCAGTCTCCTCCACTTATAATAAGTGCAATTTTGGACTGTTTGATCTTAAAGTAACTTCTCCAGCTACAAGCTAAAGGATTTACAATAGGATAAAGTAAGAGAAAATTACTGAAGAGACCTGTTTCTTTGCTCTGATTATCATTAGCTAGAATTTGCATACCTGTGTTCTCTTTTCTGTCATTTCATCACCTGGGACTTGCAGCATCTGTGCAGATGAAGAAGGAGCTCTCTGATGTTTGAATTACTTTGACACTTACTAATGTATGTGATTCCTGGTGGGCGGTGGTTTTGATTGTTGTTTGCTTATTTAGAAATAGTGCATACCTTAAATTTAGAAATGTCTGATTATTGGCCTATGTTGCCCAAATTTGAATGGCTTCAAAAAGGAAACACAGCTTTCTGTTCTTTGAGACAACATTCATCATCGTCCATCAATCAATCAACTGGCTGTCTTGGAACACTTACTGTCACTCATGCTGATACCAGCTTCTCAGTTACCATTGTTTTGACGCTTGGGAGGCAAAGAAAAGCACTCTGAGAAAAGGAAATGACAAGGACTGCTTGGCCATGGCAGCCGTTCATTTGGAGCCAGCAGCGATGCTGACGGCTTCCTTCAAAGCAGTGCTGTTATTTTGTCATGTTACACTTCCTAAGTAAATCTCCCTTGAAGGAACCTCAGTCAGTAAACTTGTAGTTTACTGTTTTGGGCTATTAAGGATCTATTGAGCTGATGGGTAACCTGTCAAGCTTTATTCAATATTAGAAAACTACTTTTATTTCATTTCAACCACATCTAGTTTTCTACTGCTCATTTTTCTGTCAAAGTATCTGTCTTGCTTTCTAAGTAAAAATTTAAATACATCACAAGGGTTATAAAAATTGGCAATATTTATACAGTACACAATAGCTTATTTTATTACCTGTCATCTTATTTTACCCTAACCAATATGGTGTGAACTTTGGCAGTGGTGACATTTGGTGATTAGCTACACTGATAACACAAAGTCATGCTTCCTGATACCAGACCAGGCCTGGATTCCACTGTGCTGTAGAGGTGTTTTTCTATTCTGGGGAGTATTTCATGCATAGAAAACAAGATTTTACCATTCTTCCTTCAATCTTAGGACAGGGAAAACATGTAAAACTGACCAAGTGAGACACAAGGCATGAAGAGTCATGTGAAATAATGTGAAGACAGTTTCTCAATTTGCCATCAAGTGAAGCTCATAACTCTAAGAAAGCAACTTTAAGTCTAACTCAAACTTCCATTCAATTTAATCATCTTTATCCATCCTTCACATAAAGCTCTCCAATAGCTTTTCAGTAACAAAGGTCTGTGTGTTCTAACCAAACAGTGATATTGACATTCAGTTTCTTCTCTCCATGCCTGTACCATCATCCTTAGCATCAATGTGGGTTCTACATGACACTCAAGTCCATCTTTATATTGCCAGTAGATCAGTCTTCCTGTGGTCATAATAGAAACTCACTAAATGTCTGTTTGAATGACCTGGAATGCTAGAGAAGGTGATTGTGGAATATGATAAAGTCAGCAAAGAAATATTACAGAAGTACCATAAGTTGCCCCAATGATAAATCTTTCTGGGCAAGATCTACAAAAGCTCTTTGAAGAAATTTCATAGTGTCATAGACTATGTGTCATGGTTAGATATAGAATGCCCCCTAAAGAGCTCCTGTATTAAGCTCAGCATTGATATAATTAAGTCATGAGGGTTGTAATCTCATAAGTAGATTACCTAGGCAGGTAGGGTGTGGCTGGAGAAGGTGTGTCCCTTGGGGTGTGGCCTTGGGGATTATATATAGTCCCTGTTATAGTTAAATATAAAATGTACCCTAAACATCTCATTTATTAATGTTTGGAGCTGATTAATTGAGTCAGGAGGGTTGTAATCCTAGCAGTGGACAAATCCATTACAATAGTTGGTAGATAAATCCATTACAATGGGTGGTGACCCAGGCCAGTAGGGTGTGACTGGAGGTGGGTCCCTGGGGGTATTGTCTTGAGGATTATATAAATGGTTCCTTCTCCCCTGCTTGCTCTCTCTTGCTTCCGGCCTCCATGATGTGAGCACAGCTCATGTGCTCTTTCTCTTTCCACTTTCTGCCACCATGCCCTGAGATTTACGGTCTCTGGCTTCACATGGACTGAACCCAAAACTGTAAGAAAATAAATCTTCTTTCCTTTAGGTTACATGATCAATCTTAAAGATTATATCTGCAAGAATGCTGACTGGAACAGTCCCCTTCCAGCGACTGTGATGTGTGGAGCATAGCCCGTGTTCTTTCCCTCTCTCTGCGTCCCATCGCCATGCCCTGAGATCAAGATGCCAGATTCACATGGATTAAAACCAGAATTTCCAAGGAAATTAATGCAATGCTGCCATTTCATACTCAATACTTAAGTTAAAATGCTTTGGTTTTGAGAGTTGGTGTTATTAATTTAGAAGCTTATAGAGTCAACACCTAACTGTTGGTGAGACAGCCTTGCCATCATCAGTCCTTGAAACTATACTCAACATGACCATCACCCCTTTGCACACTACTAATTTCATGGAGGGTCAGAAGGTTGATAAAGTGAAGCTTTAGGAACCAGCTCCAAAAGATGGATGGAAAGCTCTTCTCCACAGGTGATGAGAAACAGCAAGGTCATTGGCTTTGCTCTGTTCAGGTGATTCCTCTCCAGTCTTTGATGAGTTCACTGGTACTTTCAGTCTGAACTGTTCTTCATTAGCTGGTGCTCAAGGAAATTTCAAACATCCCTGTTCTTGAGTCAGAAGAAGATTGCATTATTCCACCCTATCATCTGCTAAGTGAGCCCTGGCTCTCCTGTCATTCAACAGTAAACACATAAAATTAGAGTCACAGGTGATTTGAAACTAGGTCTATTCCTTACCAGCTATGTGTACTGGGTAATTCATTTCTTATCCTGGACATTATTTTTCCCACTAGTGAAATAAGAACAATAATGTCTGCTTTGTCTACTTATCTATCAGTTTTTTAAAGGATAAAATGAGTAATGTGCAGTGAAGTGGCATAAGTTGAAAAGTGATGTATAAATGTTAGTTGTTTCTATTATTATGAATAAAGAAGAAGAGACAATAGGTTTTTATTTCAAAGTAATGTAGAGTCTCATGTCAGTGAGATATAAGAAGTAAGAACTGACAACGCTTCCAGAAAAATCATTGTTCAAACTGGGGTCAGGATACCTCCACAAGTACAAAAGGTGATATAAGGGGCAAGAGGAAATGAGGAATTTTAGAGCAATTTCTAGATTCCCCCATATACAGGCACTCTCTTTCTCTATAAGAAATATCAGGAGTTGAAAAACCCAGGCAGTTTCTTCTTTCACTCTGGCCATTTCACTGCGACAGTGTTCCTACTAACAACAATATAGAGAAATCTCTCTCCCATCTTCTCACTGTGCAAGGCCCTGAGATATAAAATTCTTCGGGTATCCCCTCAAAGAATAATTTAAAAATTTGATATTAAAAATGTACTTCAATTAATTGCTTTTATTATTTTACATAATAATTTTTTGATACTTCAATCCATAAATAATATTGTAGCACTTGAGTCTTATGGTCATGGGGCATTAAAAATAAGGTTAAATTTATATGTGTGCTTTATTGTGTAGATATAAGATGGGTAATAGTATAAAAGACTTTCATAGAAAAAATGTTAAAGGAGGATAAAATAATAAGGATAATGGAATGAACATGATTTAAAATAGAAAAATGTATAGCATTTCAAAATTTGAGGAAGAAGAGATTGTTCTTTGTTTGTATGTTTGTTTGTTTGTTGTTTTTGTAGTACTGGTAATTAGACCCAGGGGTGCTCTACCACTGAGCAACATCCCCATTCCTCCTTTGAAATTTTGAGACAGGGTATCACTAAGTTGCCCTGGCTGGCCTCAAACTTGCAAACCTCCTCCCTCAGCCTCATGATTCTGGGATTACAGGCATGCACTACTATATCAAATCTCATATATTTTTTAAAAGATGAATTTCTGTATTATATCATTGTGGTATTTCTATCCTATTAGAAACATTTTAAAGTTTTATTTATCATATAGTAGTTTTATTTGCAATGTTAACATTTGCAGCATTCTGAAGTTACTACATTTGCAATTATTTTAATTTATTATGAATTTTTAAAAATATTAACTTAAAAAGGTTTATAATTTTTCCAAGTTATATTAAGAGAGTTGCTAACAAATTTTTGAAGGCCAATGCTTTAGAACATTATTTTAAAGGTTCGGTCCCCAGAGTAGCAACATCAGCATCATGTGGAAGTTGTCACAAATACAAATTCTGGTGTCCCAGCCCAGATTTTCTACAAGTGACTCTGGTGCATGCTAAATTTTGAGAAGTCTTTTTAAAGTCTCAGAGAACTCTTTCTTGGGATATTTATCATCTTCTTCCCTTATCTTACTTACTTTTTTCAATTTCTGATTTCCATTGGAAATATCAAAGTTAATGAGCAATTGGATTTTAGAAACCTGTATGATTTATGAAATATTTGACATGATGACTGGTCACAGCTGTAGGCTGGTGTGATGTAAGAGTCTAGACACTATTCTAAAGAGCAAGTGATTCAGCAGTTCCTTGCATTTCATTGTAAAGAAGAAGTTGGTTGAAAAGACCCAGTGCTTACAACATTTGGTTTCTTGGATAACTTGACTGAAATCATTTTCTAATTGTCCATTTGAATCAGGACAATGAGCTAACTACTGCCTCAAGCATTTGATCAGAGACAGGGTTAGACTTCTAGGCACATGCTAATGTAAATTTCAGCTGATGGGATAAATGAGAGGCTACCTGGAGGAGTGAGACAGCTGACTGGGCTAGGAGAGTGAGAAGCCCAAGCCTCTTGAGAGATGACATTACATGGCTTCATCAGTCGTTTCTGAGCTATTCTCTTGGGAGTAATTTCAACGGATTTGCCACGCTGTCTTCTATTGTAACCTTTATTTATATTCCTACTAACTTTCACAGTTTATGCAACAATCCCAGTGATTAAATAAATATCCACTCTCTGCTAAACACATTTGCATTGCTTCCTCATGCTCAAACACAGTTATCACTGTCTTCATTTACTCTCTCTTTCACATTTGTTGATCCATTACTGTGTACTAGGCAGCATATTACATATTTGATATACTAATCCTCACAAGAACCCTATGAGTTATATGGATTATGTACATGTACTTGTAATGTGTGTTAATACTTTTTTTTGGTACTGGGGATTGAACCCAGTGGCATTCTACCTCTGAGCTACACTTCCAGCCCTATTTTATTTTTTTACATTGAAACAGGACTGGTCATAGCTGTAACTTCACGAAGTTGCTGAGGGCCTCACTAAGTTGCTGAGACTGGCCTTGAACTTGTGGTCCTCTTGTGTCAGCCTCCCAAGTGCTGGGATTACAGGTGTGTGCCACCATAATTGGCTAATACATTCTTAATATGTATTAGAAAAATCCATTAACTCTTTCATATGTATTATTTTATTTCAGCTTTATACAATTTTAAAATGTAGATTCTATCATTATACCCATTATTACAATAAGGAAACCAAAGCAAGTCAAAATCATATGATTTATGTTTGACATAGGTAAAACTTGACATTAGGTCTGTACAATTCCTAGTCTATGATTTTTGCCATAGACTTCTCCTATATGTCTACATATTCTCATATCTCTCATTAACTGGAAAAACTCGAAAGATTAATGGATGGCCACTAATAATGTTTAATGTAGGAAATATTCATGCAGACTATGTTGGATTTGGCCATGGACACAGTTGAATTGGTAGTTTGATGGTACTTTTAACCCTAAATTCCTTAATCTTTCACCAAGGGGGTTCCTGCTAAATGCCTATTTTCTCCCTAAATCCTGTAAACTAGACTACACATCTATTTCTAAAGACTTAACCTCATTTTTTTGGAGTACAATAAAACAAAATAACAACTCTTCTTTCTCCAGCGTCAGCTGCCAAACATGACCCCTTCCTCTTAGGAATCAGTCACTCTAAGCCTTTGACCTTCCGCAACATGGCTTACGTCCCCACAGCTCAGCACCTCTACATGTGCCTCAGACATTTCCAGTATTTTCTGCCTTCTGGTGCACAGCTAAGGTCTTGGGTCTCATTCAAGACCCAGTTCAAGTCTCACCTCCCTGGTAATGCTGCATTTCTCCCCAGGTGTTCCACGGTAGCTCATATACAGGTCTATTACAGTTCTTAGTAAAATCAGTTTTGCCTCATTATCTGCAGGGTACAATTCTCACTACTAAATGTCTCTCGAGGAGAAGATGATATGATGCAGCTAAATGTTCAAGGGAAAAAAGTAGCATAAGTCTTCCTGTCCAATGGTAAGGAAATATTTGAGGAAAGTATATTAAGCCTCAGATGAGGAACTAATTGAAGAAGTTTCTGAGCAAGATTGCTATTTATCTAATGGGTTGGAGCTCTTATCACTGTCATAATTCTTCTATAGTCTAATTCAGTAAAATGGCCAAATCTTAATAGAAATAAGGAGCTATTGTTACACATTTAAGAATATTAAAGGATCAGACAAAGGCAATTTCTATCAAAAGGTATATTTATACTTTCTAGTATTTGTCCCAAGAAGGAAACAGCAACAGATTTGGTACTGTTTTTTCTCTATTCTCTGTTAGATACTATACTTCCTTAGGTAATTTCACCCTTATAGTAACTCTGTGAGATATATATTATCACAGTAACTCAGACAATATTACTCTTTTGCTTAAAACCTACCTATAGCTTCTGTTCTGACACAGAGTAAAAGAAGAAATCCCTACAATGGCTTACAAGGCTGATGCAATCTTGTTCCCTTCTCCCATTCCAATTACTTTACTGATTTTTCATCCTTTCACCCTTCCACATGCCCTCTTGTTGCACTGGGCTCTCACAGCACTGGCACTCTTGCCAATCTTCCAACACGCCAGCAAAACTCCAGTCTTGAGGCCCTTGCACTGCTCTCTTTACCTGGAACATTCTTTCCCCTCTTAACTGCGTGGCCTGCTCCATTGTCCCCTTCAGTCTTGGCCCAATCGTTACTTTCTCATCTAAGCCCACAGGGATCATCTTATTCAAATCTCTCTTCCTCCTGACACCACTGTAACTTCTGTCTTCTTTCCCTGCTTTATTTTTCCATAGCATTTACTCCCTTCTAGCATGGTATAAAACTTACCTACGCTTTTTGTTTACTGTACTGGTTACCTATCTGTTGGTTTGTGGCTCTGTCCCTGCCTTCGAGTTCATCTAAATGACAAAAGGCTAACAACTGACAAATCACATTTCCAATATTTCCTTGCTACATGTATCCTGGATAGATTCTGTCTTTGGTAAAACCTTCTGGGAGTCTAAAAGACAGAAAGGAAGAGAGAAGTCATTTTATGTTGTTTCTGGTCCTCCCTTGAGTAGCAATAATAGCTGTCACTGAGGGGTCTAGGTGCCAGGCCAGCCAGCGTGAGACTACTGCAGCCCTGGTGGCACAGTGTCTTGGAATTTATCTTAGGGGCAACAATGATAATAGACTTTGGGCCCTAGAACACCTACAGTGCCAGTAGGAGTGGAGGCTCTGAGCCTCTTGAAAAGCAGCAGTGACCAAGAGTCCAGAAGTCTCAGTGACACAGCAAACATGGGTAAAACATTTGCTCTGGGTATCAACAGTTTCCTTTCTCACTTCTTTCTTGGGGAGACAGTTCTTAATTCTGTATAAAGTTAATCTTCCCTTTTCATCTTTCAGCTATTTCAACTTTTAAAATAACCCAATCTTTCTAATAATTTCTCTATTTTCCTGAGTGGACTTTTGCTGATATGGTACATGAGAGACTGCTGTCTGAGCATGAAGCCTGAAATGTATTCTTTGCCACTGCCTGAGACACTACTGAAGTCAGGGCAAAAGGGCCCTTTTTCTGCCCTCTGCTTTCCAGTCTTTCACCAATGCCTTCTTCCCTCATTCATAGAGCATAGAGAGAGGTCAGCTGGTGAGACAGTAAATGAAATATAGGCTTTTAAACCTCTGATACCAATGGAGCAAAGACTATAACTAGCAAGTGTATGTCTTCTCCAACAACAACAAAATTCCACAGGTGAAGTCATTTTTATGGTTTTGTTCACTATTGTTTTCTCAGCACTAAAATGGAGCCCAATGATTGGTAAATCTTTACTTGATTATCTATGTATATACATATATATGTATATGAAGAAATTTATTCATTGAGACATTAAAGAATTCCCTGGGTAACAAGCCAAAAAGACAGAATTGAACTTAGCTCTAGTTGATATCTAACTATACAAATTTTCATTTATATAGGAGACCTTACCATGCCAGAGTGCTAGTGCTGAGAAGGCAGAGAGGTCAAATAGTAAACTGGAAAGAGTACTTGAATGAGAGTTAAGAGACCTGGGTTCTAGATTGAGCTCTGTCTTTCTTAACCATGTCACCTCATTTTGCCTTTCTGATTTTCACTGAATCAACAAATATTTACTTAATGCCTCCTTTGCATCATAGTACAAAGATATGGCAATACATGGCATAAATCATCTTCTCTAGTGATTCACCAAATCCACTAGGTGCAAATGTATCCCAAAGGTCTTCACGATTCTCCATCTCCTCCGAAATGACACCAGTCCAAACCTAATTCATCTCACTGCTTCCGCCTTTCCTCTTTCTAATAGACTCCATGAAGTATCTAAAGTAGCAGATTATTTAGTGAAAATTTAATCAGAGTACTCTCAGGATAAAAGCTTTTCTTTAAATTCCATCCTTAACATAATCTTCAGTTCTTGAATACTCAGTATGTAATATAACTTAACCTCATTTTATATCGCTTTTCTTCTAGTCTGTCACACTGGACTTGGTTACTAGAAGGTAATTTACTTTTTTCTTTTGAGGACCTTCCCATATTATAAAATATGTGCTCCTATCCCAACTTTTGCCTAGGATACTTCTACTCATCCTTCTGATTATAGATTGAATGAAAAGTCTCTGCCTGCCAGTCTGAACAGTGGCCAACATTGTTTTTACATGCCTCTCTTGTTTTCCTCTGCAGCACTTTTCAAGGTTTATCACTATTTTTAAATCATTTGTTAAATGTTTTTCTTCCTGCACCAGAGTAAAAGCTTGACAAAAGAAGAGTAAGTATATCTGATGCAGCAATAAGTCACCAGTGTACATCCCAGATGCTGGAAAAACATCAGTCCAGTGAATAAATAATTAAGAAGTCATTGAAAAATTATAAATAGAGAAGTGACTTGATCTGATGTGTACTTGTTTTAGAAGGTCATTCTGAGTTTTGTTTTCTTAATGTAAAATGACGATTAGAAGATACATAAGGTACCTAGCTATTTCACGTTCCATAATTTTTTTCTACTTCATCTAAAACAGAATTCTTAAAATTCTTCTTGTATTTGAGCCAGCCATGGTGGCACACACCTGTAATCCCAGTACTTGGAAGACTGAGACAGGAGGATCTCAGGTTTGAGGCCAGTCTCAGCAACTTAACCAGACCCTGTTAAATGATAAAAACTAAACAGAGTAAGGGTTTAGCTCAGAGGTAAAATGCCCGTGGATTCAATTACCAGTACCACCAAAAAAGTTTTTTCATTTTTTAATTGACTTATCATGCCTTGCTAGTGACATGGGTTAAAAAAAACTGGTGTTTGAATTATCTTGCTATATACAAGAGAGATGGAGGTAAACTAGCTTAGTAGCTCATAGCAAGCAAAATAAAGTTCAGATCACCAAACAGAATTATAAATGTAAAATCAAGTAAGACAGGAATATGATCTTGCTGATTTCCAAACTGAACTTTTTGTTTTCTCCTCTGGGATTCCTTTGAGTCAGAATGATTGGCAAGTTTAGAGATTCATCTCAAACCCTTCAACAATGCCCTTGAATGTGGGTCCACACATGCTTGATTTAGATGACTAGAGCTCTTTGCATTTTTTTAAATCTCATTAACATGGGGGCATGTAAAATTAATGATTTTTAGAGGTCTGGAGATAAATTTAACTCCCTGGATTAGCTGACATTTTAAAGAGAATATTAGATTTGGAAGTAAACTAGCAGCCATGGAGCCAAAGTCTATCATGCAGTTATGTGTGTGCTGACTCAGCAAACCTTATAATTTACCATGCATCAGACACTGTGCTAGGGCTGTGGATACAAGGATATGACACAAATAGGAAAACTGAGGACTATCTAGGAAAAGGTATCCTTTCCACGGTGACATTTGATTGATTAAAATAGTTAAAAATAGGAATTGTGATCTCAATTTTTGATCCTTTTACACTATATCAGGAATAGGCAAATCATGGCCCATGGAACTAAATATGGCCAGCACCTATTTTATAAATAAAGTCTTATTTGGAATACACCCATGTGTATTTGTTTATATATTTTCCATAGCTTCTTTCATGCTATAATGGCTGAATTAAGTAGTTGCAACAGAGACCATATGCCCTGCAAATTTGAAAATATTTACTATCTGACCCTTTTAGGAAAGATTACTAAATCCTTAACTATAGTACAAATATTTTAATGAAATGCTTCTATAAATTATTTGCAAGTCATAAATGTGGAAGTAATGAAAAATACCACCTTCACTTCTTAGCTTGAAATTTCCATAAGGCATTTTCTTTACTTGTCTACCAACAATGAAAAACAACTAATGGAGATGAGTTTGAGGTATTCATTGGTTGGAACAAGCATAGGAAACTTCATAGATCCTTCCACAAATATGGGAACAATTCCTGTTGAATGGGTACTTGCAGTCATAGTATGCTAATGTGACTTGGTATTTGTTACTGAATTCAATTCAGTTTGAAAAACTGCAACATTGAGACAGTTTCTGTTTTTTATTTCTAACTATAGAGAGCATACTTGACTTCAGCTTTAGAAGTAGGATTGGGATATAACTTAATCATATGTAAAACTAAAATTGAACATGATATATGTAGCTGACTTAAACTAGAATAAATCAAAAGTCATGTTGTCTCAAAGGAGAGGAAGACCAAATCTGGTCACAATAGCCATGGAAGCTTTATTAGTATTATTTAATAATTTCATTATCTCAGCCGGGCGTGGTGGCGCACGCTTGTAATCCCAGTACTTTGGGAGATGGAGAACGGAGGATCCGGGTTCGCGGCCAGCCTCAGCTCTCTCTCTCTCTCTCTCTCTCTCTCTCTCTTTCTCTCTCTCCCTGTCTCTCTCTCTCTCTCTACTTAGTGAGGCCCTCCGCAACTTCGTGAGACCCGGTTTCAAAATAAAGTATAAAAAATAGGGCCGGGGGTGTAGCACGGAGGTAGAACGCCCCTGGGTTCAAACCCCGGTACCGCAAAAAAATAAAAAATTTCATTATCTCAATCATACAGGACTCTAAAGATTGGTATCATATCAAAGTTCAGAGAAGTTAAAGAGTCTCTTCGGTTCAGCCATAACTGGAATTTTCTGGAAGAATGCTGCACTACACAAAATGTCCTGGCTTTGGAAGTGCATCTGGAAATCTCAACACTGTTATTAGATTTTTCTCTGTGTCTTTAATGTTAATAATAAGACAAGCAAAATAATATGATGAGGAAAGCTAAGGTATGCAAGATTTCATCAGAGAGGGCTGCACCCATGGCCTCTGGGGATTTTCATCTTGTGGTTCGGAGCAGAGCCCTGAGTGCCTATCTGGAAATCAGGAGCCCCAGCACCTCAGTCATCGACCAGCTCCTCATGGCAAAAGAGCATGTTTCCTGCATTAACTACACCTTGCTGCAGCAAATTGACTCAGATGTGGTATTTTAATTGGCGTTAAACAGAATTATTATTTAATTAAAGCAAAGGCTAATTAATTTTCTGAGTCATTGTTTGTGCAAAAGATGCTAAATTCCAGTCAAAACCAATTTAATTGAATGATATCAAATACTCAATTTGGTGCCTGCAGGAGGTCTATTTCGTTCCTTTTATTGCCTTATCTAAAGGGATACTTTTGTTTAGAAATAATTTAAGATAGAATGTTTAGATTCATTAAATGTCACAGTGGAAGGGGACTTGGGAGAGCTTCTCCAGCTTGTTCATTTAAAAAATGGGAAAACTGAAATCCAGGGAATGAATCGCAGTTCACCAAGATCTCATTAATGTTGCACCAATAGCTCCTAACTCTCATTCCAGTGCTCATTCCACTACCCTTAGAAGCATGAGCTTTCTGAGAGAGGACCTATGTCATTCTGGCACTAGAAACAACTTCATCTGAAAATGGTCATTATAATACCTATTTCCCCATAATGCCTGATAAATAGTAGGTACCCAAGCAATAAATCCTAGTTTCCCTATTGCCTTAGAGTGTAGAGGTAAAAATCCTCTCACAACCACTCCTATTATTAGAGGGTCATGGCCCTGACACTCCTGGATAATTTTTTTGTTGTTCTTTTCAAGTTTGCCAAGAATGTTAGACAGGTAGAAAGAACCATTTTTGATGCTTCTGTTCTCCATACCCTTTTTCTGAAATCCCTTCCTTACTATGCAGTTCTCAGAGTTGTGCTTGTTTTTATTTTGTTTTGTTTTAAGAAGGAAGTGGCTCTTGCAAAATCCATGCATTTGTCTCAATTCTAATTTAGATAGTCATTTTTTTTTCTAATGATGAAGAAGCTATTGGTGATCTGCTATTGAAAGCTTCTAGGTATGTTTTTATCACACAGAGGAAGGAAGGTTAGTGTGCTTCTGTTGAGAGTAGCATGAAGCCAGCCATCCATTCTTTAGTTATGGATAAAAACTATCCCTCACCTGAAATGGCTGTCTTCATGCCACGCATCTTCAGTGGTGAGTTATAGGGTATACACAAATTCCAGCATACCCTGGAGAATGAGGCGCTGGTGCCAGGTTCTCGCTTCAGAAGCATGTGTGTGACTCTGAATTATCAGGGTGAATTTTGGGCACTGGGGCATGTGGAAAAGGAAGGTATGTAAAATCTGTCTGCAACTGTTACATCAAGAATTTTATGGGTTTTCCTATACCCAGACCTCCCATATTTGAGATTGGTGAATTGCTGGTGCTTCTTTCAATGATCTGCCTGCACCTATGTGTTTAAACCAAAAGCTCAAGGGACTTCTTAACTGCTGTGCCAGGGGACATAGCCTTTAGTAAATGGCAGGGACAACCTCATGAGGAAGCATGACTCTTTCTCAAAAGGCCTGAGGGCGATTGCAAAATTCAGGGACGGGAGATGGAAAGTGAGCTGTGATCTATCTACAGACAAGCAAGGGCAAGGCATGAAAAAGAAGAACTCTCCCAGAGAAGAGTTTAACATTTCAGACATGAGCTTTGACAGAGAGGGAGGAACATAGATGTTCC
This sequence comes from Glis glis, assembly GCA_004027185.1. Classification (NCBI taxonomy): domain Eukaryota; kingdom Metazoa; phylum Chordata; class Mammalia; order Rodentia; family Gliridae; genus Glis; species Glis glis. The sequence continues at coordinate 85,444 of PVJS01001743.1, forward strand.
CACAGAATGGGCTATAAATCTTGGTGTTCCAGAGCAGTCGTACCAGGAAGGATTCCCACAGATGAAACAAGACCATGTGATGCTATTTCATGTAGAATGAGGGACTCCTAGCTTCTCTTCACCCTCTCTGATGTGGATTGAGATCTTACCTTCTTTTCCCCAGTACTATACTAAAAGGAAGCATTAAGACTTTCCCACAAGCAGAAACTGAAAAGGTCTACGATAGCAGCAACACGAGTGGGCAAGTCTCGAATTTTAGTATAAGGAAGGAGTAGTTTTGAATTTCAGTTCTTCTCCACCTACAGAGTGACTTAGAGTGAGTCACCCTTAGCCTACATTGTCTCACTACAAGTAAAAGAGAATAAAATCCTCCACGGGATGCTGTTGTGAGGATCGAATTAGATCAGATATGTAAATGCAAGCTCTATAAAACACATTGCTAATAAAAGATAATAGTCTCACTTCCTCACTTATTATCTTTTTTTCTTATTTCAATATTTATTAATATTGAGTGATGATGGAGTTGCAGGAAAGAAGGCAGTAGGGATAACCAAGTCACAAAAATTGGGAAGATCTTCCCCCCCAAAATGTTCCAATTTCCTTTTTTTCTGGGTCAAAAAAGGAATGGATGGGATTAATAATTCATGAGACTTTTCCTTTGTGCCATGTGTTTTGTGTGAATTATCTCATTTGACCTTCACAAAGATCCTTTGGAGTAGGCATACTCATTTCCATTCTACAAATGAGGAAACTGAGGCTCAAGGAAGCTAAGTTACTTTCCCAAGGTGGTATGATTGGCAAGTTGGAGAAGTTATGACTCCCGATCCCAAGCACTTGACACTACACTGTCTCAAGCAGTTCATGCGTCCTTCGGGGTGAGAAAGCAAACATATGTAATGCAGTGTTCCAAGAGACTGCAAAGGCGCGAGAAGTGGGAGCAGGCTTAGGAAATTTCTAGAGAAAATTCAAGCTGGATTTTGAAGTGTATATAGAATGTGAGGCAATGTAAGGGTGTGAAAATTTATTCTAGACCTAAGAAAGAATTGACAAAGGCTCAGAAATGGTAAGATGTGGAGTACATTCAGAGGCTTATGTCTGAATATGTGCTAAATATCTCAATTATTAAAGTAACTTTCCTGATGGCCTTCTAAGCCCCCAATCCTTTTCCTAATTCTGTGAGGTAGGAAATGCTGGATGATGCATAGAACAACAAATTCTAGGCTCCCAGAGATTAGCAGGGATATGTCCTGAACCTATGTTGCTTGTACTGTCTGAGGAATGTGAGAAGCCGCTTCAGAGGCTGCCCTGAGAAGCCTTAGGGACAAGAAAGAACCCATCTCCACTTGATTCAATTCAAGTATATATTTTTTAAGTTAACTTATTTTAATTATATATGTTCTGGGTAAGATTTTGAGTTTGGAAACCACTAATCCAAGGACAGATTCCTACCTATTGTAAAAAGAAAAACAAGCCCAGAGAGGAAAATAATTTGCTTAAAGTTACAGAATTATTTAGCAGAAAGCTCGAGCTAGAACGTGGGCTTTGAGTGTAGATCCCTTTCTTCTATTTCAATGATGCTTACCTTAAGGAGCCCAATCTCAAGATTTCATCTTGTTGGGAGGCTTCTTTTAATATTTAAAAGACCTAATGAGCTGGGATGTTCACCAGCTGCCTGAACTTCCCCTAAAGCATCCCCAGCAATGAACTTAGCCTCAATTCCTTAACTGTCTGAGATATCCAATTACATCATTAGATAGTTCTCACTGTTCATAAAACAAACATTATTCTGCCTCCTAAAACCTTGCCGTAGGAGCCATTGCCATTTCTCCATTAGATCTATTTTTTTTGGTATTACATATAAGTTTTATTTTTTATGGTACCTTTTTATTTTCCAAATTTCTACAATATTCTAATATTATTTTGTAAATTACTACCTTTTTAAATATACTTTTATTGGTGCATTGTAGTCTCACGTCATAAAGTTCAGAGTGATAGGGACATGTATGCACAGCTCTTTCAGATTCAATTTGAATATCCTTAAAAGCCTTCATTTCTCTTTCTAAAGGCATGGTTCTGTTACTTCACCAACCTAACCAAATTATTCCTGAAATATTCTAGAATGTTTGCATTTCTTGAAACCCGTAGCTGGAGCTGTACCCTTGCTTTGGTTTGAGCAACACAATCCTCTGCTTGGAAAACACACTTCTATGAATGTAGCTGTTATTTGAACCTTTTTTCTTTTTGAGTAGCCACATCAGTCTATTAAAAAAAAAGTCCTAAGTCTTAAATCTGTCATCTGCTAATCACATCACCCTCACTTTTTCCTTTCGCATTTCTGTGTGTGATGAAATAGAGAGCAGGTTAGTTGTTCCTTTTCACTTTTGAAGTATTAAATGTGGTTTGTTTTCCTGCCTGAGAAACTACTCTATGTACCCTGAATGTACGTCCTCTATTCCATCCTCCATGCCTCTGAGCTTGTCCTTAGTAACTTTACCAGTCTATCTCTTGCTTCTCTTTCTAGGCATTGGTAAGCTTGCAGCAGAACTTTCATTGTGGATAATTAGCAACAAAGGGAGTTAGAGGATACAGGAGTAGAAAGGGGGAATGTGAAATTGAGCTTTCCTCCTACCTAAATGGAGCTCTGACTGCTTTTTTGTTCTTGAAGTTTTTAATAAATTAGACTGAATCATCAATTCATTTAAGATATGAGGGCTTGAAGGTTTCATGCTTTCCTGCTACTTAATTTTAACTTCATATGCACTAATGATGTTAACAATAATATTGTGACCACCTGGAAATCATTTCATATCCTTAAAATTGTCATTTCCTCTCTAAAACAATTTTGTGACTCAAGTTCCTACTTTGGGAGAATTCAAAAAACTTTCAGAAACAATGCTAGCTATCTTCAAATATTTTCAGGGCTATCAAGGATAGTATGGATTAACATGCAGCCCCCAAATTTACAGTGAAAAGTTATATTGGGTGGAAATTTCAATGAAGCATGCTTTACTCTAACATAGAGAAGAGCTCAGAGTTGATACTGTCTATAAAAGGAACTGACTCTTGTGAGGAAGTGAATTTCTATCAAAGAAAAAGTTCAGGAAGAAGCTGAATATCCATTTAAAGGGATGTGGAAAGTCTGCTTCAGAGGGAATATTTGCTTAAGTTTCTTACATGGCTGTTTCCATCTGAGATTTCAGCACTCTATAAAGTTAGAATAACTGGAAAGGAGAAGAAGAAATATCTTTCAATATTTTAGCATTAATGCACATGAACCTTTCTACCTTTTAAACTCCATTGAGTTCAAGGCAGCAAAATTCTAAGCTCAGGGATAGTCTCTGGTAAATTCTCTCCAAAGAGTTACAGGCAAAATGCCCAGTGTTGCTTTATGAGCAGGGCAAATCCAGTAAAACCAAATTATGTACTTTGAATTCTTCCTTCCACCTTCCCAATGCCTGAGGCTGATAGAGGGCAGGAGAACCAGAGTGGGAGGCAGCTAAGTTAGACAATTTATGATACATAAGATTCATTTTGTTTGTTCATTTGTTTTTCAGTAGTCTAATGCTACACATTTTTTTCAGTACATGTTCAAAGTGAGTGAACAAGAGGTCTCTACTCATCACAAAAAAATCAAGAGCGAAGTCTAATGGAGGGTATATTTTAACACATTTTGTCATGATTGCAGAGGGAGAATATGGTGAATCATGTCTTGAGTCCTGGAACATCCCTGCAGATTCTGGGAACAACAGTGATGTCACACTACTTGGTTTTGTAATTCTCTGCTCTCCTTTTTCCCCTAATGGATTATAACAAGTCTCAGAGAGAATTTATTTTACATTAAAAGAGAAATATTATCAAAGAAATTTGTTTTCTTTTGTGACTCAGATCATAAAACAGATCGGCCAAAACTTATATTTCCAGTTCTTCCTACTCTTGTAGAGAGACAGTTAATTCTTTCCTTAGATATTCAGTAATGGATTTTAGATTCAAGAAAGTTAGGTCTGAAGCTAGGCATAGTGGTACATACCTGTAATCCCAGTACTTGGGAGGCTGAGACAGGAGGATCACAGGTTCAAGGACAACCTTAGCCACCTAGGGAGACCCTGTTTCAAAATTAAAAATAAAAAGAGCTGGGGTTTATCTTGGAGGTGGAATGCCCCTGGGTTCAGTCAAAAGAAAGGAAGGAAGGAAGGAAGGAAGGAAGGAAGGAAGGAAGGAAAGAAGGAAGGAGGAAGGAGAGGAGAGAAGAGAAAAGAAAGTTAGATCTGGAAAGGTCATTGGGAGTCATCAACTTCCTTGTTTTATAAATGTGGAAACTGAATGAAGCTCAGTAAAAAGGACTAATTGCTCAAGAGTTGGTGGTGATTCAGCAATGGAGCCTTCATGACACAGGTCATGCAAAACTGTCTCCAGTGCCCTTCCTAAAACATTTGTAATCCATCCCTAGCATTACTGGCAGGTGTGATTTTATAATGTGTACTACTTCAGAATTAGCTGAGGTCAGTCAGGCAAGCCACAAATAGCTATCTGCAGGAACTCCTTTTTTATTTTGATAGGGAGGGATAAGTCACTAAAGAACAGAAGGATATCAAACACTTGAGTGGGAGGAGATATGACCATTAAATGTCAAAAAGAGATTAGAAAACAAAAGCCAAAAGGAGAGAACAAACTGAACAACACCATGGGCATTCTGAGATCGGTCCTATGGACTGTGTGGGCCAGGGGTAGATATGCACAAGTGTCTGTCATGTGCACACACGCAGCTTAATTAGAACATTGTCACTGAACTGAATGACACATGCTAGCATGCTTTGCATGTTTATGAGTTATTGTCAATGCTGCCAACTTGATTATAAAGGAGCTTTGTTCCAAAGGCTGTGTTAATTGAGGTATCACTGCAATGTTACAGATGGCATAATAAAAGATGCTGATGAAATTGGAAAGAAGAGTACTGAGATGTCTGGTTCATCACCCATCAAGCCCTCCAAATTCCACAGCTGGGGTTACTTTGTTTGTGAGGAGACTGCTCTTCTAAAATTTGAAGCCAAAATTCATTCACTTTTTCATGTATTCATGTATTCATCCAATAAGCACAAGGATACTTGTGTTAGAAAGTCAGCTGCATCTACTGACACAGGGCAGTCTTATAACAGCATGCAGTAAAAATAATTTTTCTATTAGTAACATACTGATGCTAGTCCAGTGGCATACTTATGGTTAGGTTTTTCAAGTGGTGATATATACATAAGAAATTTCCACAATGCCTAAGTGCCTTTAGATATTATTATTAAAATTAAATGAATCATGAATTAAATGTAGATTTCAAATCATGATTTATATTTATTATTAACATTTCTAAAGATTTAGAAAGAAGGGAGACATACCAAAAACTCATAGCAGAGAGGAGTGACATCAACAAGATGATGGGATGGAAGTCTTCAACAAACATCTCCTCAAAGAAACCCCAATATGATCGACCATCCATGCATGAAGATAACTTCACAGAGTGAACAAATCCATGTGAGAGATTGTGGCACCTGTGTAGCACAGAAAGGAGAACAGACAAGGTTAGGAAGGATAATTTCATATTACTCATGTCACCCCTCCTTCAAGCCTTTGCAGTACAGTGCAGAAAGTGATACCGCCCTGCTAAAGTTTGGATCTGGAATATCCCTCAAAGGTCCATGTGGTAAAGTCTTGGTCTCCAGGTTGGTGCTATTGGAAAGTGGGACTTTTAAGAGGTGGGCCATAGCAGAAGGTCTTAGGTCACTGATGGCATGCCTCAAAGGGAACTGTGGAATACTAGTTTTTTTCTGTTTCTCTTATTCTGGAAGAATAAAAAAAGGTGAATTGAATCTGGGAGGTGAACAGCTTAGTCTGCCTTGCCACATCCCAAAAACAATGGGGCCAACCAACCATGTATTGAAACCTCCAATCCTGTGATATAAAATAACCCTTTTCTCTTTCTAAGTTGATTATCTCAGGGGCTTTGTTACAATAATGAAAAGTTGGCTCCCATACTCCCACACAGGGGAAGGAGTGTAAAGTGAGCATCTGATTGTGCCATGGATCTTAGCATTAGACTCACCTTATGAATCTTGGTGCCAGACAGGCCCCTGCAAACTCAAGTTCTAGGCCAGATTCTTCAGACCCAGTTTCCAGTCCCACCACAAAGCCAGGCCAGTCATCACAGTCCAAGGCACCAGGCCAGCCCCTGTGAACCCAGATACCAGGCTGGCCTGCCAGGCAAACTAGGCACCAAGTCAGCCCACCTGACAACTCAACCATCAAGCCTTCACATGGTCCCCACAAGTCACCCAAGCAGAATCTTTGAATCAGCTCATTGGTAAAGGGCTTTTCTTGTATACTTGTCCATCTGTAAAGATTATAAAGGTGCTTCCTTCTTACAATGCACAGGCATCAATACAAGATACCCACAAGTCACCAAAGCATGTCACTACAAAAATGATCAAATCATCAAAGAAGATATACAAGAAAGGAGGAAAGGAAAAAGGAACTTCAGTCAGATAGCACATAACAAAACAGAAATATCAATTCTTTCCTATCAACTACTTTAAATGTAAAGGGATTAGCTGGTGTGGTGGTGCATGCTTGTAATCCCAGTACCTGGGAGGATCCGGATTCACGGCTAGCCTCAGCTACTTAGCAAGGCCCTCCGCAACTTAGTGAGACCCTGTTTCAAAAATAAAGAATAAAAAATAGGGCTGGGGGTGTAGCTCGGAAGTAGAATGCCCCTGGGTTCAATCCCCAGTACCACACACACAAAAAAAGTAAAGGGATTAAATTCTGAAATCAAAGATATAGAAGGCTAAAGTAAATGAAAATAAAATTAAACATATGCTACCTGCAAGAGACTGACTTTATCTTTAAAGGTACTAGGAGGCTGAAAGTAAAGGGATGGAAAAAGATGTTCCACACAAATAGTAACAAAAAGAGAGCAGGCATGGTTACGCGGTTTTGCTGTATCAGACAAATAGACTTTAAGTCTAAAACTGTCCCAAGAGACAAAGAAGGACATTATATAATGATAAGGAAATCAATTCATCAAGTGGGTACAACAATTAGAAATATTACATATCAAACTTTGGGGAATCTAACTATATAATACAAATATTAACATAAGTGAAGGGAGAAATAATAATACAATAGCAGTAAAGGTTTTCATTAACTCACATCCGACAACAGATAGATTATCCAGAAAGAAAATCAATAAGAAAATAGCAAGCCAGGCATGGTGGCTTATGACTGTAATTGGAGTATTTGGGTGGCTGAGACAGGAGGATCACAGGTTTGAAGCCAGCCTCAGCAACTTAGCAAGACTCTCGGCAATGTAACAAGACCCTGTTTCAAAGTAAAAAATAAAAAGGTCTGGGAGTGTAGCTCAGGGGATAGAATGCCCCTGGATTCAATTCCTAGTAACTAACACACACACACACACACACACACACACACACACACACACAC